>KN886307.1:8135-22376 GCA_000934455.1 Apostichopus parvimensis
CAATGAGCCAAGTCGGTCTCGAAATCGAACAACTTCTTTTAGAAAATGGTGAATGTATGACCCTGGTTATATGACATCAAACTTTTATTTGAATTAAATTTGGTTCACCGATAATGCGTGGGATGGTATGTGGCCGGCGTTAGTAATGTTCCCCTAGCCCCTTCGAATTGCCTTTGATGTGCACTTTTTACAGATGCCTTTCTGCACTTCCAAACTGTCTGCCCAAAAATGCTTGCTTGCCGCCCCCCCCCCCCTACTTGCCCTAACTTTGGTATATCTGTTGCCGCCTCTGTATACGAATACGCCCCTGGACTTGCATGACTGTACAGAACAAAAAACCTAATAAACCAATGAAGGTTTTTTTTAACTAACATCTCAATTCATCAACTAATCTCACAATATACACTGTCTGCTGTTTGTTAATGACATAATTTCACTTTCAACGATGAAAGGTAAGTTCACTTATACTTTCAGCTTGACCCTTTTCGTTAACGAAAGTAAAGGTTTGTCAGCATTTTACTTATTAACTCTCTCTTATGGCGTGATTAAATATTGCCATTGCAGCATTGTCAAAAATGACTTTGGCAATCTGATGTTAGTAGGATCATTTATGAAGAGCTTTAACTCATGCATGGTTGGTTAGACTCGTGAAAGTTTAAACTTCCAAATAAAGAAGTAAGATGCGTGGCACAGAGTTTTAAGGTAAGCATTAGTCAATACTTTAATGGATTGTTTTCAATTGCTTACTCCAAGCGAATGCATTCTCATCACTTTACAAATTCGGTAGTTTTTGTCTCAATTTCGATGATAGTAACATCACACTCAAGAAGACATTGATAATGAAAAGTTTAGTCTGTCTTCAGTTTGTCATTTACGGATTGTTGGTTATTATTTTGTCGACTTTCTTCTCTTGAAACGGACTTTTTACTTTTAATAAAAGTGAACAATGCTTTAAAGTGTTGGGACCACGAACTGGTAGCGTGTTGTAGTTGCTAATGCATACGGAACATATATCGTGTCACAATTATTTCAGTACGGAAAGAGAGGCAAAAACGAAAGATATGCAGCTCACCAAGTTTCAAGATCAATTATTGAGCTGGCATAAATATTTGAGGTAGGCCTATACAATGTATGAAAATAAGGTATCATGGTACATTGTACGTATCAATGCGAAACCAGATAAATTGAATGACACCAATTGCACTAAAACGGTACAACAAAACCACAGCAACGAAGATGTCGACATCTTCCGCCTCATCCGTAACATCCAATCAACCGCCTCCACCCCCCCCCCACCCCGCCAAATACCATCGTCGAGAGAGAGAGAGAGAGAGAAGATAGGTATCAACAAACGACGAGAATCTGCCTCAACTTTAATACGCCAGTACCTTTTCATCACTGACAGAATCGAAAATACTTGTATTCAATATCCTAAGTAATACCAAAGTTAAGTTTCATTACCTACCTTCATTCTTAAGTAGCCTAACATTTTCAGCTTCCTCGGTCATTACTCTTGATTGCACGGCTTATTTCAAAAGCACACGTCATCTATACGCATTTAGTTTGGCGTTTGTACAATATTTCAGGGCTCCAGTCCTCTCCCCCGGGGCCTCAACTACCCCTCCCCAGCCCATCATACTCCGACTTTAAAACAACTACCCCTCTTATTTCCACGAGTAGCGTAGTACTGTTGATTTATGTCTGTGCCAACTTTCCACGTTAAATTCTTTTGGATCTTTCAGCAAAGTTTCCTGTTTGCTTTTCTGCATTCCTTATTTGGATTACGGATAATTTCCACGACAATATAATTCCATATTGAGTAACAGAATGATGGGAAACGGGTTTTAATTTGGGGAATTGCATCACCTCCTCTATCATCACGTTGCTATATTAAATAGACATATCGTCCAACCCATGGAGGAAACACTCAACCCCATCCATAACTAATGAATAGTTATATTTATCTTATATTAATATTAAGCCACTGTAAAAGTTTAGAATTCTTTTAACTGCATTATTTTTTGTCTCAAAACTATGTTAATAGTACATTTACTGAAACTAAATAAGTTTGTCTAAGGCCAATATTTAGCCTAAAACTGCTCCAATTAACCAGGCAAAGGGTTCTTTATTTGAGTTGAAGTATTGTTTAGCTTTAGATTATATAAATGCACATAATCATATTAAGATTCATTTTATTTCATTATGTCTATTACATATCGGCTATCAGCCGTCACAACACGCATTAGTTAATTCATTATCAGGAGCTAATTGTCCGCTTTACTTGACCGCAACCAGTAGAGTCAGATCACTATGGAAACAACGGCACTATGTACTCAAACAGATCATCACAGAAAGCAAAACCACGTCGTCTACCTCCTCACTTGCCACCGACGCCATCCAATCAACTGACCCTATAAACCTCATACGGCCAGTCCATAAACGCCCCCATCCTCAAACTCCATCGCCCCAGAATAAAAGAATAAGTCCCGCCCAAAGGCTTGCGTGATGCGTGATGTTCAACCAATCAAAATCTCTGTCTCACAACATTTCCGTTACTTTCACTTTTGTTTAACGTAAGGGCCAACTTCGTGTAGACCTTATTGAGGAAGCGTAAAAGAACGCACGGTGGCTCAGGGTCCCCGGATGCGAGTTTTTTTATGCAGGTAGGTTCGTACCATTGGTATATTGAATAGCCAATCACAGCCAATTTCATTTTGACGTCATCAAATATGCACGTGTCACTCGCTCTAAAGCAGTAAGATTTGTAAACAATGTCAATCTGATGCTGTATGAGCATTGTGAGTTCGAATCCCACATCTGCCGAAATTTTTTTTTGTCATTAGTTCGTTTTTATCTTTTATTTTCTCCCAAACCAAGCATTTTTTGTTCAGAAATCTATTTCATTTTTATTACTTCCCAAGTGCAACCTTTACTGTGAACTCAACCAAGAGCCGTTGAGACTTTTAAAGGTGGCAGCACCTGTCTCCTCATGGAATATCAAATTGGTACTGCATGGTCCAGTCAACTGCACAGAGAATTTCCTCAGAATAAAGAGAATTAGCATGATTAGGAACTGGTGAGGCGTTCCCATATTCTTGGGCAATGTGGCTGCAAAATTGTTTTGCATAAGGAGAGGGTCAGGTAGCACCTTTCTATTTTAATGGAAGCAACCGACAAGGAATACAAAGAGGAAAAAAGACCTATTTATTATCAATTAATAATTTATTTAATTCAAATTAATTTTATATATTTTCACATATTTTAACAATCATATCCTTATTTTTAGAAAATAGCAATACTTGGGAAAAAAAATATAAAGGAACCGTAGAGGCAGCCTGTTTCGAGGTAGATTTTAGTTCCGTCACTATACAACAGGTGTCACTAGTCACTACGAATTTATGAATTATGGATATGTGGACATTTATTGCATTTTACTTGCGAAATGATGTATCAATGTTAGCTCCTCATGCTCCCAATTTAGTGTAGTAATCCTATCAATATGCCAGTATGCCGGGGTAATTTCTGGGTAAGTTGAGCTACATGTGAAAGAGACGTCGTGGAGGCGGCCGGCTTTTACAATATATTCCTTTGTTTGAAATTTTAGATTTGTGACTTTCTACAGACATTTCAACAGAAGTCGTTATCCTTCAAAACAAATATTGTCAAAGTAAAAGATGTGAAAATTTTCAAATTGCGTCATTGAAGTGATGCGGGCACTTTCTTTCTTCTACTTTACAGACGTACTTAGACACTTATTGGGAATTCACCCCGGTATTAACTCGGTGATGGCAAGACGCCGGGGAACGCTGTGCTTGCTCTTGGTAATGTTATCTTTCAGGCAAAGCGATAGTCAAGTAAGTTTCACGGCGTTGGAGACATACATCCGAGAATCCTTTCAATCTGCAAAATTCAACTCAACATTGAACCATTTCACGGTGTCAGAGGACAGCAATAGCATTTACGTTGCAGGACTGGGTATTCTATATCATTTATCTACACATTTTGAAATTCTAACTCAAGTGGCCGTTCGCGATGACGATGTCACTGAGATCCTAACAATTGCGCCTTACCCAATGAACAAGCTTATTACTTGTGTCAGTGGTGTACATTCAAGATGCCAGCTGAGGAGTTTGTATGAATTAACCGAAATTAAGGAATTGTGCTCATTAGCAAGAGCTCTCGGCGATCAGACTGTTGTCGGGATAGTAGGCACATATAGAGATGACACGTCTGCTGGCTTAGCCCTTTATGTTGCACAGACTATAAAACATACCGACCTTATCATCAGAAATCCAGTTTCAGTCAATTTTCTCTCAAACGACGAGAGTCCTTGTATGACCAACAGAAAAACAATGGCGATTGGCACTGACCTGCAGGAAACTTTTTACATTAAATACGCAGCAGTATTTTCATATCGTGGCTACACGTACTTTTTGTCATCACAAATGCAGGATGCGACGTCTGAAAGCCCAATCGTTCCAAAGTTAAGCAGACTATGTCACAATCACACATCTTCGGAATTGGTTGGATTTACTGAAATCACATTGAAATGCAGGGGCGCAAAAAACACTCTGTACAACATTGCTGAAGCTGCGCATGTTTTCAACGATCGACTTTTCGGTGTATTTGTTAAGAATGGTAAACCTCTTTCAGATTTTAACCCAACCAGCACATCAGCTCTGTGCATGTATGAAATGGAGGACCTTGTTCAAGCGTTCGTAGAAGCGACAACTGAATGCGCATGCGGAGATGATCATGGAAGCCATATTAATTATCTGAGAGGAGGCCGCTGCCATGCTGTAAGTGTAATTACTAATTTGATTCTTTTATAAACAATGTGTTACTGAAACCAATTCGAATGGGTACAGTTGCGAATGTTTACAATGTCATTGTCATTTTAATTAAATTGAAGAAGTGTGTGGTGCAGCTGGGCGTCCATACTCTTGTTTTCAAAATGCGTTACTTTGTTCTTGTAGTTTCCTTAAGGCCTAGAATCTCCAAAAACAAACAGCTGCATAATGTTAATACAGTAAGGGATACATGTAAAAACGCACGCCTGACTATATTCCGATCTTGCTTTTAGTTTCCATACCATCTCCAGTAAAATATGACTTCAAACAATAATTCAATATTTTATAGACCGTAAAAAAATAACGCAATACACATTGCTCTACTTGTTATTTCGATATAACTTAATTCAGAGAAAAATCACAATTGTGTGGTAGATCTAGTCATCCCTTTTAATACTGCCTACATTAATAATTGTATGAATAATTTAAATCTATAAAAGCATCTTACAATGAAGAAAAACCTGAAGGCCCTGTACAAGATAATAAAAAACATAATGAGAATAAAATATACCAAGAAATAAAACAACAACAATTTAAACAAAAAGTAAAAAGCAAAAATATAAATTAAATATGGAAACAACTCAAAATTATACAGTTTGTAGAAGAGTGTCTACATGAAAATTGGTAGTAACCATTTCACAAAGCGTAAACACAATTAATCAAATTAATTATCCTTGTATAAATTTGAACTCAGTCTGTCAAGTCCTGTCTTACCATAACCAGCAATTTGTACCAACTTCTTAACCTTATGCAAATACCACCTTTGACAAAATGGTCTACCTGTTCATTTGTAAAAGGCCCAAGGAAATCAGTATGACTGTTGGTTTTTTACTTTGCAGCTTATAATTGTAACTATAGAAGAAATTGTTGGGGTAAAAGTTCAAATAATAGAAACAGACATATCGTATCAGAAGTAATCTGATCTTCTTTTTTACAGCTAGATTTGTTTTGACCTTTGTTGGTATACTGTTACAGAGTGTGCTGCGAAAAATTTGATATCGCGGAAGAGAAACAGTTGCCAGCTTAGTATTATAGAAAGACCACTGCACATGTAATGAAAATATTAACTGATACCACAATCCATTTGTAAAAACACTTCCTCTCCTTGCTTGGCTTACCATTTTTAATTTAGCACTAGTCAATTTAACCGAAATTTTGAAAGCATGACCATTAACCTATGGCACATTAATATAATATTGCGTGTATATGTCCAGAATACCAATCTATGCGGGGACCCGAGTTTGGTGCATTGGCTTGCATGTAACGGTGAACCATCTACGGTAAAATACCCCGAACGAAAACCAGAACTTGGAGCACTCATTGGAAAGGTTGTATTTGAACAGTTGGGAAAGACTTTTACCTCTATATTGATTGCCCAAGTACCGACCAACTCTATATCATCGAGCGTGGCTTTCATTGGAACCCAGGAATGTCACTTGATAAAGGTTTGTCCTTCTCATTATCTCACAGATTATATCATTTACTAGTTAATAATAAATGAGTTACTGACAAATTCACTTCCCTTTAACGTCTGTAAGGCTGCCTTGGTTGGGAAATCATCTGCGTTAATGTCTTTATATTAAAACAGCACTAGTCTAACACGGTTTTTGGGTGAGCGATTTTAGCATTACAAGTTTGTAAGTGGTTACATGCAATTGATCATGGGGTGAAGAAAATATAAGGTCACCAGTTTTGTTTTGCTATGTTAAGACTGATGAGGGTTCGGCAACTGTTCACAACTTTGTCCGATTAGCCATTATTATGCTCTAGTTTTTCATACTTATAGTTTCGATGACTGTGATATCTAAGAGTCTTGTTAATTATTGATAATACAAATACCTGAACTTGCCATTCTGTCGCGAATGAACTCACTTACAAAACAATCAATGTACTTTTATCTAGATTACTGTTGATAGGTTTCACTTTTCATCAGCGTCGTGTATTGTAATCTCTCTGTCCCATGCTACACAATTTCATCATAGAACATCTGGTCCTAGGTAATGATTATTTGTTAAGACAAAAAAGCCAATGAAAGCGGGAAAAAATGTAAGTTCATAGTTATTTTTGTTCAATATTTAGCTTACGAAAGATGTTCAATGATATATCTACAGGTCAGAATGCACGCTAACTTCAGTGGGGTCCTGTACGAGGTTATACAGATGCCATACCCGGTGTTAAGTGACACGTGGATTAGCAACGACAATAACACCATCATTGTCTTAACTGAAAAACAGGTATAGCCTGCCATTTGCAGTAGTTTAAGAAATGTATGCAAGGGTGAAAAATCACTAATTATTACAAGCCAACATCGCCATTACAGGAATTCCATCAGCAGATATTACACCAACACGTTCCTCCTGCAAGTCAACGGTTTTATATTACTGATATTGTTATTTTTTTCGTTGGAGGTACAGTTTACTGGCATACTTGGCAAGTGTTGTTTAAGTCAGTTGTCATTGCAGCGTGATCTTTTTTATATGATATTTAAGGTGGACATAGAATAATGTTTTCAAGTGAAACTTTTCAATAAGCGTTCTTTGCATGAAAGCACTGCGTGCATTTATATTAGTTGGAGTAATCATAACGATGCTTCCGTATACTTTCATTGTGTTGCCCTCTTTGAGAATAGAAAACATAATATTGTCATAACACCTTTTTCTCCCTGTCGTCTTAGCTGATAAAACTCGCGGTGGCTAACTGTAGTAAATACTATACCTGCAACGACTGTCTCCATGAAGGACTTGGTGCAACTGACCCGTATTGCGGTTGGTGTACGTTAGAAAACAGGTAGGTCAGACTATATGTCAAATATGATCTAAATGCACTAAAACTAATCCGATAACCTATCGAGTCCCTTCTTCTGTTGACTCGAAATGTATAGTGTCCGTATCACGGACTTGAGACAGAGTCCAGACGAACCCACCCTTACAGTCTATCCGAAATGAAGCAAACTTGTTTCAATAAAAATAAATGACGTTAATCGCCACCTGCCATAACTATAAGCCTTTGTAATTACATTGGGGGGGGGGGGGGGGGAGTACCACACTCTTTGAGTGGTAGAAGCAAAGGTCTATAGTATAGAGGTTTTTTTTCATATTTGGGTATTTTGGCAACAACACGAAGGAATTTATAACCAATAAATGTACTAAACCAGCCACAATAAATGTACTAAAACAGCCACAATGAATGCTCCGGATAACGTTGTGATGTGCAAAGCAAAATAACGATCACAATATTTCATGATAATAGTTTTTCTATTTTGATTTTCGATTGTAACTTGATACGAAAGATATAATTAGTGATGGACTTCCATAATAATGCTCGGTATATAATTTCAATTTTAACCATCTTTTCTGTAAATATGAGCAATATTTCTATCGAAAAACTCACTTTCTGCTTTTGCAACGACTGTTTCATAATTTGAGTTTGTCTTTGTGATTGTAACAGAACGTACTATTTGTTTTCTGTTTGTTTTCTGGTTAACTGAAAACATCCGATAACACATAGCCTGGCCACACAAACAGAACAGGAGGACGTCATAGCAAAATTAAACCGGTGAAATGATACTTGTTTGAAACGACTGCCACACCCACCTTTTTAAATGTCCTCTCTTGCTCCGTGTATGTGGCCGTTGAAATTGATTGAAAATGGTAAATTCTTTCAAACCATTTGTAACCACCTTTGCTTTTGTAAGCAACTACAAATAGCCAAATTATCTATGTTTTTTCCCCCCATATCAGATGTACAAGGTATATTGAGTGTCAGAACAGTCATAAATTGCGCAGGTGGCTTCACACTTCAGATGATGTTTGTGTTGCGATTTCAGAGGTTCAACCAAAATTTCTACATTATAGCGCAAGCGACGAAAATGTAAGTAGATCTAGCTTGTTATAACATACCTGAATATTTTGCCGTTCAATTTGTGGAGGAGATTTTTATTTTATTGTTACTGTTCTTCTCTATCCTCAGGTAATTATGAGAGTTTCTTCGCTTCCTCGTGCTATCGGATTCTCTTACACATGTCACTACGGTCACTTAGCTACATCTCTGGCGTTTACGATTGACGACAACAAGGTGTCATGTCGCAGTCCCGGTTTTAGAAACATTTCTATTCCACCACATGGTATGTTTGCAAACAGTAATGTATTTTCAAGTATCTTAAACCCTATTTGGGTTACTTTATCAATTGATACTTATCAGAAAGTTTAAAAGGTAAAGTTCAATATATTGATCGTTTATCGTTCAAGTTATTTGTTACCCTTTCTCATACCAGATGATGCCGTAACGGTTGTGCTTTCACTCTCCACATCACTTTTCGAAATTGAATTTGTTGGCACAACGTTTTCCATTTTTGATTGTAATCAAGTGATGGGGTGAGTATGGAGCTACGACAGTCTTTGAAATATGCATCCCATGTAATTGTGGTGCACAATTTGCTTACAGAAATATAATGATTCTTCTACGTAAAAATCGAACAAATAGTTAAATCAACATCGGATCCTGACAGGGTAACTATAATCACGCTTTGAAAACGGACGAATGTTTGGCTACAATTACGAGATTCCGGCCAGAGACCTCAGAATTAAACATGGAAACAACTTCTATGACGCACATGCAGGAGACTGGTAATCAATACATACTCAGGAAAGCTATGATGGTTTAAAGTAGAACCTTACAAGATAAAACAATTGCATAGCACATATTGTATTGTACAAAGGGAATACCCAAACGAAATTAAAAGAGAGGCAATAAGCAATTCCAGAGGATCGTAAAGGAACTAACAAATAAGTGGTTATGGGAAATTCAGTCTTACAATCGTTGTATAGCATTATGTATCAAACCAAAGATATCAACAGCGCCTTCATGTTTGGCAGTACATGAACATTCTTGCAATTTAACGTGACTCGTAGGACAAAATGCCCTGGCTTTATAATGAATATATAAAGTCTTTCCTTGTTGACGATTGCAGGGTTGCAGATTGAAATATTATAAGCATTCCTTTTCATCAAGAATGAAAATTTTAGACATGCGATACAGCTGGTTGTATTATATTTAAAAGTATTCTTTCTGTTTTAATCGAAAAATGTTTATTGACAATGTCATCCAAAATAAATTACAACTGTATTTGTTTTGCGTCAGATGTGTAGATTGCGTGACCAAATGGGAATGTGACTGGTGCATCGATAGCCTATCTTGTAACGCGAGAGGTGAAACTAAAATATGCTTCAATGTTAGTGTAAGTATTATAATGGAATGGATAGACGTAAATAGTCTGCATGTAAAGAAGACCAATCTTAAATCTTCACGATGTTGACACTAAAAAGAAAACCATAATCTAAATGCAGGCAAGCTTGGTTTCCTATGCACTGCCTCATTAACATTATATTAATGTTTCAAACAAGGTTAGGCTAACTTTTACAGATGTGAATTTAAAGCTTTAATCTCGGTAAGAATATTCTAAGCCTTACGCCTCTTCACTTGCGTGTGTTGGAGAATGATTTACACATGTCCATTATTAAATACAATAGTATAGGCAGTTCCCTCAACCGCAAACTGTATTATGACCACTACAGTGTCATATTACATTGAAACTAGCAGCACAGAGGTCATTTCATAATTGTTTGTTCACTGAACAAATCACGCAACTTATTATGTTACAGTATCTTTTCTATTACCTGCATTCGTGGGCACCCTTGATCATGAAACAGATCAAATCTTCTAGAGCAGTTAACATTTAGAAGTCGTGGATGCTGGGACGAGGAGGGGACTAGTCAAGTGCCCCCAGAATTTTGACAAACCGCGAAAGCATCCTTTATTATATATCAAAATTGCCCGTTAATCAAAAGCCCCGCTTCAACCGAGGCAATGAAAAGTGTTAAACGGGAATTTTTGTTGAGATTCTTCCGTTGAAAAAGTAAGCAAAAATAGTTTTTAAAAAAAGGTAGCGTTTTCTTTTCAAACATTGATATAGTGAATTTGTGATACAGAATTCAAAGAGGGTTCAGTTTGTTGGACCGTTTTAAAGTGATTGTGCGGTTTGCTCGCTCATATCAAATTCACATATGCTACTGTCCTTTGAAGTTTGTGTCACGCTCCCCTGATTGACCCGGCTTCCGCCGCCATTGTCTGCGCTTGAACACCGACAAAATATGAAGTTGATACTGGATTAGTCTTGGTCATTTGTTAAAGATGGTCAAACGTACCAACAATGATATTTGATTATTTTTAGAGTTCGTTAGAGGAGGCTGGTAGAACGTGCCCAAGAGTCGTACCGGGAAGAATCTTTATCCCCGTTGATGTGGAGCGAAGGATTGAACTTAAAGCAGTTAATCTGAATATGACTCAAACCCTGTTTGAAAGAGTAAGTTGAATTTGCTTGCAGGAAGAGTGATGATATTAATTGTTATTGATATCAATGTCATAAATTGAGTCCTGCCTCCATATATTCTATTGTCTCCATCAAACTTTGTTAACTTCATTAACCACATTCTTGTCACAAATTTAAACAACGAGACTATTAAAATTGTACTAACATATAATTCTTCAATTTACGAATTTTGTGATTATGTGTGTGTCTCTATACCCAATATAAACTTGCTAGAAGTTACAAGACACAACGACGTGGGACGGAGAGACGCTAAAATTCCTTACTTTCTATGTAAATGAGAAAAGACAAATTCTAACGCGCCTTCCTCTGTTTTGTTTTGTAGAAATATCAATGCATATTGAAAGCGAAAGGAGTGGACATGTCTTTTATAAGCGAAGCAATCGTTAAACCTATGGGAACGTATACACAGTTTACTGTTACTTGCAATTTTACAAAGGTGATGTTTCATATGACCTTTTCTACGAATGCCTCTTCCGTTTTTCATGTAAAAGTAAAATCATCCGTTTAATAACTTTATTTATACTTAAACATTGACTTTGATTTAATGTTTTGTGTATTCTTTTTTTATAACTATTTTAATATTTACATACTTCTGAATTGTTTTGGACTCTATGCGTTAAGGGCTTTTTTTCTCTTTTTTTATTATCGTTTAGTACGGGTGTTTTTATTTTGTTGCTTATGGCTTTTACATTTTATGAATTATTGGTTCTATATATTTAATATATAGGTTTTTGTTACTATTTGTTTTTAGGTTTTACATTTGGAAAGCGCTTTGAGAGCTTTGCTTATTATGCGCTATATAAATATTACTTATTATTATTTATTTGTAAATTGTTGAAGCACGTTCGAACCCAAACGAAGTTGGGACCTTTCGTTTTAAACATTTATCTGAGAGAAGATAATGAGTAATTGTACAGAATACTTGTCACGTACAAAAGTGTATAATTCATCAAAGGAGTGACAACGTTCATCCAAGCGTTTTGTATAAGACCGTGGGTAGTATCTGTTATCTTCTGATACACAATACATAGACGATAACCAAGACTTTGTGTAATATATATTTCCTTTTGAAGAAACCCTTTATACCTTATTTGACAACGCAACATCAAAATCACATAGTTACAGTCCCGACGTAAGGGAACTGGGTTTGGGAGTCGAAACATGTTGTTTCGTCTTTGTGTCCCGGATCTATTTGTGGTGCCTTTTATCTACAGTATGGTATTTTTCCTTATATGGTGTACGTTCGTATTCATTCTCTTGTTCCAGAATCCATTGGCTCGGTACCATAGAAATGCATCTCTGAGACTACAATGGTCCAAAGAAAATCAAACATTAGATGGAAGCTACAAAGGTAAGTTTTGAGTGAAATACATCGTGTGAAGGCACATTTCAGCGATTAGTGTGTGCAAACCACAAATAGTAGGTAACGAGTTCATATTCCAACACGAACTACATTATATTAACGTAATAAAAATTGCTGATTTCCAGTATTGTTGAGCGGTGTCTAGGATTGTGTGCTTAGTACTTTCTGTTTATAAGTCCTCAGTAGCAACAACAAGTAGCAACATATATTAACTGAATAACGGGTACTTCTCACCTTTACCAGTTTAAACGCAACGAGCAACGAGAATCGGTAAAGTCTCAGCTGAATATCTTTGTTTTTTGTTTATAATTATTTGAAGGCACGCACCTCTTACCAACAATACCCTTCGTCGACTTATAAGAAAGGGATCTTAACTAGTATCTCACGATGTAGCAAAACCTCAATTACCGTCGGAAGAAGATGTGCATGAAAACGAGAAAGTCTAACTGGACATGTTTCAGGAATAGTTAGCTTGTACCAAGTTTTCGAAAACGTGGTTAGGAGTATGTCTTCGTAACATTTTGATAAACAATTGTGTGATTCATAATTCCATAGAATATCTTTTTGTAATGACAATTGGCATATTTTTGTTTCTTGTTACATGTTATTCCTTTGAATGTAATTATCTTCAGTGTTCCTGGTTCAACTTGCAATGTACAGGGGTTGGATCGAGGATTTTAAAACGGAAGTTGCGGTCATCTTTGTATCGTTGAAACCGACACAAATATAGGGAGTGTTGGTGTCTCCAAAGAAAAACATTCTACTGAACTGTTGCATTCTCAGGTTTATTTAGGATTATATATATAAGGTATATAACTATATCTACACCGAAGGTTGTGCTCATAACGTCTTTAAATCTATTGGCAGCCTAGAGCTGCGGCTGATATAAATCATTTAATATTCGTGTCTTTATTTGTGTCCTTTTGGGTGTAGTTATTCTTTACGACTGTCACGAAGGAAGATCGGACTGCAGCCGATGCTTATCAAATATAACAACGCATCCAGAGTTTCAGTGTGGTTGGTGTCCAAAACAGTCGTCTTGCACTGTTAGAGAAAAGTGTACCGGTACTCTACAACGGAAGTGCTCAGATCTTCCAAGGATCAAATCGGTATTTCTTTTACATCGATGATGCCATTGGTTCCATATTCGTACTGTTGTCACATGATGATTTCCTGATGAATTGAGACATTCAAAAGTATTCGGCTTAGAACCAACCTTGGTTCAGTTAGTTTCACATTGTGGTCATTAAACATCATTAGTATCGTAAATAAGCTGGATTCATATTTTCAAATACACCAGAAATAAGTTACTACTTCATAAAATATTAAATTCGACGATAGTGGACTACAAGTTCTTCTTGGACAATTTGCACACGGGTACCGTGTGCTTCTGGTTCCGAAGGGTGTATAACGTAATCTGTACTTGTATAGCTGCCTTTCATGGGTGAGGGGCGGAAAGGTTTTTTTGTTTGGGTTTATTGGTTTTGGTTTTCTAAGTGCCGTTAGGTCGTTAAGTTTGTGTTCTGTGTAAAACGGGTTACGTAAAAAGCACCTTTTGTAACATATTTTACTTTCCTTTCGTAGCCACTCAGGTAACATAAGTGGTATCGATCGAATAGTCGGGTTTCCCGGGTAACGAA
>KN886307.1:34121-51262 GCA_000934455.1 Apostichopus parvimensis
ATATACATAAGTTACGATAATTGAAGAAATGAAACAGATAAGATGCACATTTCTTAATTACAGACGACGAAATTCTCTATCTTTAGACAATGTATAACCAAACTGCATTTATGATCACTTTTACGATAATTGAATGAGGTAACATTTGAGTCGAGTAATACATTTTGTAAAATAAGTAATTCCTTTATATGTATCAATGAAAATATGAAATATGTAACGTCATCATCTGTATTAGACAATTCGATTATACGGAACCTATATTCATAAATAATAATGACAGTAATAATCAGCAGTTATTTGTACGACGCTCAAACGACCACAACTGTGAGAGAAACCAGCAAGGGCTTATGGATTACAATTTACACGTCGGGGGCTTCAAATTCAACATTTTAACTCAAATTTTGAATCTTTTCAATTCAGAAACCGTAGATTGCCCTTGGATGTCAAAACCCCACCTCCCGATTGCTAAGCTTCATTGCTTCAAATGCCACCGCCTTTATCCACTCGGCCACAGCACCGGTAACTCCGTTGTGATATGTGACTCTCCCTCCCAGTAATTACTACCCCCCTCCCAACCCCCAAACAAAAAAGTAAACCGACATATGTTGAGGTAAGATATATGTCATTATGCATTTTGTCCTCTCAAGATAAAAGATGGCGATTGCGTAGAATTAATACTGAGAGAAGATAACAACATAATACCAGCGACTGACGGAGGAAATAAAGGTAGATTGGTTCAGTTTGAAATATTCTAGTAATATGATAACGCCATTTCAATATTTGACTTAATTTCCAATGGGATCCAAAAATTATATTTGATGAGAAATCATAATAGTATTACATCGAGGCTCTCTTCAACTAATTACGTATTTAAACAATGAGCTGATGTTGTAATGAAAACTTTTATGTTATCAGTCTGCAAAGGGGTGACGGTTGTTACAAATGGTTGAAAACACAAAACTCCCGTCAGTAGTTTGTTAGTACGACTTGTTTATAACATGCTTTAACCAACAATTCGGCCACCTGCTGAGTTTCGTTTAATAACAATTTATCCACAGCCTCAGGAAATTACACGAGTGAACCGGTTTATGACTATACATATGCCCGTCCCCTCCAAACCGTAAACCAACTTAAACCAACTGGTAATTATGTTTTGTTATAAAGGAGTTTATTCCCTTTTTTTATTTTCATTCCACTTTGATTGGGAGACACACAAAGATCAATATTGTCATTTGCGATAGAGAACTAGTTCCACAAACACATGCTATAATAACATTTTATATTTCATCTCGACGCAGTTCATTTACAGTTTGTATGTTCCTTTACAAAAAAAATTGGAAATTAAAAAAGTCCAATTGATCAATATCAAACAAAACGAAAAACAGAAAAGGAACGTGGAAGGTTTCCTCTCTTTGTGGCACTATGACATCACAATGTTACAATATAGCAGCTCCTGACACTACTTTCAATCCAAACAGAGAACGATTCTACTTACTACATGTTTGAAGGAGTTGTTCATCACAGGTCTCTCATGAACATTTAAAATGATGGTTACGTTTTCTTTTTAATTTATTTTTTAGTTTCATTTTGTCGGGGCTGATCAGTATTTACCTCCAAACGGTATTTAATTATTAACATGAATTGTATTGCCACCGTCTAAGCCTTTAACAAACGAAATTTTAATCTCCGACTTTTTTCGCAAACAAACATTTAAGCAGGCCCGAATTAAGTGTCAAATAGTTTCATTATCTCAATTGTAAATTCCATAGACAAAGTGATATTTCAAAGATTTTGAGGAAACTACCGAATTTGTTTATTCTGCGTAAAACCCGTACGGATTTTCTTGATGGGAATATTAAAACTATACATTCAATTAGTTTTAAGTCGATATATGAAGAATTAGATTTACTTTTCGGTAAGTTAAAGTAAACATTGCTTAAATCAAACTACTGGGTTCCAAGTTATGATTTTAACATTGATCAATCGTCTTATCATTCTAACACCGGTGCAGCAACTGTGAGCAGCGTGGCAGGAGCAGAGCAGCTAATGGATGATGAGGGATACATCCTACCTGACAAAGGTAACTTACCACAATGCTCACACAGCCGTAACATCCATAACATAAGAGAACAGATTCACAATGACCTTAGTTAACTTACCCATCTCTTGAAGAATGTAATTAGTTGTCAATATACCGCACTTTCTTTTCTTGCATTTGCAGCCATGCCAAACACCGCGAAAATTCCACGACATGTCGTTGATGATGTTGACTATCGCCACCCTTCAGAAAAAGGTGTCTTTTAATCTTGATTTTTAATTCGTTTATCGACACATGCATACAGGAAACGGGCTATTGGTTTTAAAAGTTCGACCCATTGCAGCAGTAACTCTCTCTCTCTCTTTTCTTAGTAACTGATAAAGTTATTAGTAGTTTATTATTTTGCTTACCTCCACTAGATGACACTGAAGGTATCTACGAATGGGCTCAAACGAATTCAAAACTTTGGCTTTGGCATCTTGTAAGATATTTTTTTACATCTGGAACAAAAATCCTTTTCTAACCTATAATTTGTCCTTGTTTATATATTCTACTAATTGATTTACTATTACTGTATATAAGGAATATGCTGGTGTTAGCATGTTCACTTAACAGTTGAAAAGGCGGTTCATGTGATATATTATATTGTAAGATTAATGATCAATAAACACAGTATATTATTTTTATGATATCGTAACGGCATGATCTGATAAATACTTTCACATGACACACGCTTGCTCTCAGATGGGTAACCGCAATCACTTAAATACATAGTTGATCAAAACGATCATCACTATTGACTCCATCTGGTGGAGCCCATTTTCTGTACCTATATACTGGAACGTAACCGAGGTTGGTTGATAATTATATCGAAGTATAACAAATATCCTTGTTTGATTCTTGTTTGATCAAATCTCTCTTGTCGTGGTAGGTCCTACTAAAATGTCAAACAGAATTTATATTGCCAAAAAGTTGCGAGACTCTATTTTTATCTACCTTATCTATAGGAAAAAGATGATGATATTCTTACCGCATCTGCTAAACTGGATAAGGACTCTCATCAAACACCGGTAGATGAAAGTGTTCTCTCGTATCTTCCAGCAACAAAGGTAATAACAACGATAATTTGTCTTTACATCCCGAGCACATGATATAAACTATTTGACTTTTTGCCCTGGTAAACCAAGGACATCCCCAATCGATGTTTTCAACTGTTAAGGTTAACCCGTGCGGCTGAAAACCATTTCAGAGGCAAGTATTGTACACAGTAAACAAAGTAAATAAAAGTCAACATTGCAAAGTGTTTTGTTAAAGGATGCCGTGGTCGGCGAAAGATTGGAGAATATTGCTTAGCTTAGCAACCAATCCGTGAAGCTGTCACCATATGTCATCTCTCGTAACCCTGTAAATTAACCATGCCAAGAAAATGATTATCGTGATCCCGATGGATTGACAAATAAAAGGCCTTGTTCATCTTCGTCGTGAACAGAAACATAAGCTGACATAAATTACAGATTAACCCGTATTAAAAGAGATCCGTTCAAGAACCATTTATATTCATTCAACAATGACATTTTCCTCAACATCAGTGTTTTTTTCCAAGGAAAACTCGACATAGATTTGCAACGTCTTTAAATAATACAGTTGCAGACAAAACCCGCCATCGCGGTTCTTTCGAACAGTCTGTCTGAAACCCTTCAATAATGAATACATAGATATCGTAAATAAAATCCTGCAAAATTAATTGCATAATCGTATTGCAGAGAACTGTTCTGTGTTGAACATTACATGGAAGGAAGAATATATCTTATTTACATATGTTAAAGTGAACATAAAATCGATCGGTTTTACATTTCCCTAAATTATAATGCAAATACACGGATAAACCAAATGCAGTCAAAAGTTTCTAAAGTTTATCGATCTAAGGTTATCTTTTTGAACGTAACAGAACACATCCGCGCCTATCAAACGGTCAACTTTACACAACCAACCACTGGAGATTTTGTTACTATTGTTTGTTTACTGCGGAGGATGTATTCTTTCCGCGGTACCCGTTTGTGGCAGTGACGTTTAGTTCCGCTGGGCGGTGCACGCTAAAAGCACTTATCTTGGGACCTTTGCAACTATGTAACCCACCGCAACATCTCAGATCTTTCATAATTAAATTACTAAGGAAGGACCTGAAGACATATATTTACTAGTATATTTTGCAAGTAAACTGTCGCAAGAGATAACGAATTTGTTTTTACAGATCGCCATTCAAGAATACGTGGATAAAATGTTGAATATATTTATGACAACCAACCCCGAAGACGTACCAAATGCAATCAAGCAAATCTTTGATTTATTCGACTGCGAAGCCAATAATTTGGAAACACACAATTTCGCACAGAAATGGAAAGACTATCTGTAAGTTACGCATTAACCGAGTTGTCCTTTTGTTAAGCTACATTCCTTCATATTTTCATCAGCGTGTCAAATTCTGACCTTGACTCAGCGACAATTATCTATTAAGATATACATTGAGCTAGTGTAGAAAGAAAAAACAGATCCGTCAATGTTAACCAACCTCTGCTCCATTTTATTCAAACTTAAAGTTATGCATGGGTATTTTTATGTTAGATATCTTTAGTATTTTACATGTCAACTTATTCAAAATAGTTTAAAATCTTTCAATATTTGATGTAATCATGAAAACATCCTGTATTGTAGATAATAGTTCTAACATGTAACATTAATGATCTTGTTATAGGTAATACTTTTTTTTCATTACCATCTCCTTTCCGAGAAGGTTGCCAAGGGGTTTGTGGACATTTATCCTGACTAACCCTGCCTTAATGTATGATATCCAGGATTGTTACTATGTCAAGGCCTGTCTTCATACTCTTGTCCAAATTCTTCACGATGTTTGCCTCAGAAGAGACGAAATACCAGATGTGAGTTTTATGGCTAGTCTGGTCGAATACTATTCATCAGCACTTGTCGGTTATACTTTCTAAGGGCCAAAACAAGATCAGCATGATGTTCACAAATTGGTGGAGGTGGTAGGGTGGGATGTTGTTTATGCGTTGATTATTTGAGTATAGTTTCTTTGCTTCATTTTTTTGGTCTGTTTTTCATTCGGGGAGTATTTTACTTGTTAAGCTTTCAAGTGTTATTAGTATACTTCCTTTCATATTTCCTATACTGTGTACTCTTCATAACAACTCCTTGTACTCTAAATGTAATAAAAACCAAATCAAATGAATGAATAAATTAAATCTAGAATAAAATAGCATAAATATAACATAATGAAGACATTGAAGGAATCTTACCTCTATCTAGATATAAACATTTACTTAGTGTCTTATTCTGTAATTATGCTTCCTATTTTATTTTCGTTTCTACTATACGTTCTTATCTTGTATAAATTAAATGAAAGTAAAATTTAGCATTAATATCAATGCTATCATTGTGAAATACATACATAGACAGAGTTACTAACATAGATAAGTTGGAAATTATAGAAAAATCACACTATGGATTTTCAATTGCGGTCGCATGAAACTAATGATAGACAGATAGATAGATAGATAGATAGACAGACAGACAGACAGACAGACAGACAGACAGACAGACAGACAGACAGACAGATAGATAGACCGTAAAAGATTACATGAATGAAAGCATAACTTTGTTTTTCTTTTATTTCAAGGATGCATCCTACAGCAGAAAGTTATACGCACATGTGTTACCTGAATACTCCACGAAACTTGATAAATATTACAGCCTAGTTCAGGAAATGGAATGTCTCAATAACGAGGACGTACTGTCTGTCAATAGTGAGGTGAAAGAGGTATTCAGAACGTAGAATAAACTTAGACGTAATAGTTCTATGGGGTGGACGGGGAGAGGGAAAATAGGACAATTTACTACATATTATTATGCAATGACTGTGAAGTAAATTTTTGCAGGGGATAATCACTGCTTGAGTCCTTTGGTATATATTTATTAATATATTAACTACCTATAACATTTTACATGGCACTAACACCTGCATTCCTCTAATCTACGTGTTCTGTAGATTTTCACTGAGTATTATTGCTCTGCAAATTACAGTTAAATATCGATTAAACCACGTGCCTTTAATTCTTTCGACAAATGTCTACTTTATTTTAAAGTTACGTGATTCCCATCAATATACAGGGCCAAACCGTCTATGATGATGGACTTTCCGTCGATACTTTTCAAACATAACCCTCGTTGCGATCTCATCCGTTCGGGTCTCCGCTTAGGCGGGTTATGTATGAAGCACATTAAATTTACTAAAAACCAGCGAAAAACTCTTTCCCTTACCAATGAAAAAGCTATAGTAGTGCGTACAACGCGAGGTGCCTAGCCTGACCAAAACACAACGGCGAAAATAGCAACACGACCAGTAAACAATCACACATAACTTTACTGAAAGTCACATCCCATCCCGCGGGCACCACCAACCAGCATATCCTACATCCCATCCCGCCCGCCCGCTGAGCACGCCCGCCCGTCCTTCAAGGTCAGCATAGTGCATGGTTTTGTTATATATGTGATTGATCCACGAACTTCCCTGAATCTGTCGCGCCTTCTTGACCATTACCAACTGACTAAAGGCTTTCTTTGATAATAACTTTATTTTATAATATCTAGATTGTGCAATAGCAAATATCTACACACTTAATACGCATATATACATACCTTTCTCCCCAATACAGACCTTTGAAAATATATTGGATCTGAATTTAACAAGATACAACTTTTATAGCATGATTTGTCGATACGAAACGGAGGTAAGCGGATGTTCGTGTCCTCCAATCACCTTTGAAATGATACAGTTTATAGTTATCCATATAATATATCCATATGTTATATTAGTATATACTATATACTAATAAATAAAAAAAAATATATATGGCCTATATATATAGCCTATATGAATATATATGTATATATATATATATATATGTTAGTATGATATTTATATATGAGTATAAATTTTCTGTATCAATATAAAGTTTATGCTAATTTTATACTGAAATCTCGTTATCTCTGATAACTGGTAAATGGTTTCGGTATTATTATCCGCATACAAATATATACGGTCCTTGTCCCTCAGATTATTGAGTCTTTGAGAGGGAATAAAGAATGCTCAGACAACAACTTCATCGAACAACTCGAATCTATTAAGAGATTACTCTGGAAGGAGGAAGCAGTTCCAGAAACTAATGTGACACCAACTTTCTAACGATTTTAAAAAAGCATTCTGTTGGTGACATATTTTGCCTTACTCTAGAGATCAATCATGCTGCTAACCAACTCATTTGTGAACCCTAAAGCTGAATCTCGAAAGAACTACTTGCAACATACTTTTACACTACTACTTGACAACTGCAGTACGGGGTACATTCGCCTCCTTTCGGGAACTCGTTCTCGGGAATGCTGTTTCGTAGTGTCCAACTTGTTATGTTTATTATTTTTGGATTCATCTGCTCTATTTAGAGTTTTCATTTACAAACGCTATATCTTGTGGTCAGTTAACGGAGGGTCAGGCTCTGGGCCAACATCTATCTAGGGGAGTGTGGGGTTACACTCTAAGAGCAAACTTTTTTACCCTTATACACCCTGGATCCACGCGCGTGTGCGTGAATTTGTCCTATTCCTTTCACAGAAGAGGTACGATTGGACGAAAACTCTAAATGACAACAATCACGGAATAATGTTTACGAGCTACACAACATGTTTTTCATCAAAATATAGTAATTATATGTTAAATGTAATAAACATGTAAAAAAGTAGAAATTGAATCACCACAATTTAATGAAAGACTATATTGTATGTATTTCGTGTAATAAATAACATATTAAAGCAAAGATTAGTTTGTAACAAATATCTTACGTAAGAAATATAAAGAATATGTGCCATATTAATAAGAGATGACAAATTTATAATTTGTATACAAATTTTTTATATATTAGCTGTTATCGTATAAAATAGAATGCAGAAATATGTACTAGTCTGATAAACTATCTTGAATGTACGGCTATCAATTTAAAGCCTGACTATATTTTTCTCGTTTTTCTTTTGGACTAAAAAGTCGATGTTATCTCTTAAAATTGATTGCTGTTTCAGATACCGCCTACTAATCATAATAAAACGAAACATGCATATAATTGGAATTTCTTTGAATATTACAATACCTGATTAATCATTACAAATACCTTATAGCTACAGAACATGGAATTTGGCTACAATTACAATCGACTGTGTTTTGATCAATAAATATTAACAGTTTAAGTATTATTAATTTTGGGTTAATTTAACATTACCTTTTAAAATCCAGTTACACATGCTTATATGAAACCAGTGAAATGTTTGCCACGTGTCATTGTTGGTAAATAAAACATATCCTTGATGTCGTGAAACTTGATGCATGGTATTTATGCGTATTTTAAATTAATTAATAATTTTATAAAAGTATACTATTTACAATCCACATTGATTTGCTAAGATGACCAAAAATGAAAGGCAAAGCTAAGAGACATAAGTGCTTTCAACTAGAAGGAATACATTGAATAGTGTTGCAGATACTGCATACTCACCTTAATATTAATCATAGAATATATGAAACTGTTGCGATCCCTTCACGAGATATATAATTTGTAACATCAATTAAATTTAAATATGACAACATATATGCCATATAGATCCTAAGCCTTGTTCGATTCCACGGACTGTTTTGACAGAGCAAACAAGTCACTAAATGTTGACTGACCCTTTCGACTTTACGGAGTCCAATTTTCCATACGTATAGTCACCCCCTCCCCCCACCCCACCCCTAAATAAAATAAACCCACTCATCGATAGAACCTCAAAAACCTTTCACGAAACCCTACAGAGGTATCAGAAACCCAACGTCGAGAGACATTAACATAGGCTATACAACGATATTGCTTCTTTAAATAGCTTAATATTTAAGTATAACTTAACAATACCTGAACAGTCAATTAAGACGAATTCAGTTCTTAAAAACTGTTAGAAAAATGATTTGCAAGAAACCAATTAGCTAAACGATGTTCTGGAACAGGCACATGCGACGGGGATCTTGATTTGAACCGCTGTGTACCTGGAAAATTAACATGAAGAAAGGGTCAATGATATCATAAGTATAATTATACGAAACAAACATGAACTTCAGACAAATGCATGTAACTCACTGATTCATTAATGTTAGTATGTGTATGTAAAAAAAAACGCTTGAAGAGTTGATACCGTATTGCAATTAAATTAAATGTTAATAATAAATGATGATTATAATACACTTCATATATAGCCCATCAATATTAAAAAGATCTCAATGCGATGAACAAGAAAGAGAAATAGGAAAAATCTTCTTTGTAAATTTCTTGCCAGTCAAGTTTCATTATTTTCATCATATTTTTTTTAGAATATAACACATCAGTAGCAACCGCGACATGTCGATACGTAAGATTGTAAACCCCATACAGGCAGAGGACAAATTAACTACTTCATATCGTAAAGTTTTGTACCCACAGTAAAATGTGGATCGTGCTGTTAGATCGGTAGCATGGGTTATTAGGATTACAGTAAGAACTTATGACATGTGTAATCCCAATAAATCTATTATTTTCTTGATGATACTTTGACGCTGCCTTAATTTGATGTTATTTCTGATACGCTCATATAAAACATAAAATATGTATTTGATATGTGTAACGTGTTTGAGTGGCGTTCCTTACAAATTACCTATGGATCGTTTAATACACTTTGTTATTACCATTGATTTTGTGTGGACGTAAGAGTCATACTTACTTAAAATAATTCCCCTCATCGCATGTTCCGTCTTTCATTAGTACCACTTCATCAACCGTAAGTTGTCGGCAATCATGTACTTCATGGTGTACGCATTTTGTACATTTACACTTCGCATATGATAATATTCTAGGATACCTGAAAGGTAGAAAATGAACACAAAAAAATGTCAGTCCTGATTTTATCCACATTAGTCATCAAGTTAGATTAAGGGATATCAAATATATCAATGAAGTCTTTTCAGCGCGTGGTGAAAGTGCACTTAGCAGTTACACCCTTCGTGACCGTAATATAAAAAAATCCTCATCATGCATTCCATTATAGTCACGACCTAAATGATTCATAATGATACAATCGATATAACTATTGTGTAGTTAATAATCACACAACCATGGCCATGAGAGAAAAAAGGAATGGAATCTCGTCTTAGTGCTCACAAATACGTCGAACAAAAATATTTCTTCGGACGCATGCGCGAGCAAAATTCCAAGTATTTTAGAAGTCCATGTCTGTTATTAGGCAGTTATTATATAGCTGTCGTGACATTCTGATACAAGCTAACGGATTGTAACTGCGCATATGTATCGGTTGCGATGAAACAGACTCCGCGTTTTCAATCCCTATTGCAACCAACTGTCTCAACATCACATAGGCCTACAGTACCTATTGATGTACACGAGCAAAATAAATTATTGACATGATGTTCTACCGCTTGTCAGACTTCTCCCCTTTCCGAAAGGCTTCTTTTATCTCCTAAATCAATATTACAATATCATAAGCAATTCTCATTCATGTGTTTCTCGAGATCAACATTCACTAAACAAACCAAGTTATAACTTATTTTGCGTATCTGTCACCTTACAAACGCAAATCCAATAAGTTTTCTTAACATGGCAACATATCATACGTCTTAATACAAACACCATACCTAACTAGGTCATATCCATGGTCGTTTAATTATTGCTAAGAAGGAAGTTATTGACATCAATATCCTTTCCGTTTGAGAGACCTCTGGGGTCTTCGATATTCTACCTGCTATTTCCGATATCACAATATTAGAATCAATTTTTTTTAAAGAAATAACGTTTCCAAAAACGATTAAGTTGTGCTTTTCTTAACTCCGGATCTAAATGACTAATGCCGGTAATATTTAGTCTTATTTCAACAATTTAGTTCAAATCTATGACTTGTACTGCTGTAAATCGGATTTCTTGTACTACGTTTAATAGCAATGCTGATTGTAATACTTCTTGTTATATAATGATGGGAAATGTTGGTATTGAAGTATTTTGTTCACATATAATTCCAGTTATCTGTTTTATAGATATAACGGTATGCACTTGAATTAAGCCGTAATTTCTGGAATTTTCTATAGAGAAAAGTTCTTTTTTTACACAGACTTACGTTGATTAAGTTACTTTAAAAACATGTATGAATGCTTCATACATCAGACACCGTTTGCTCTCTGTATTGTAATTGAAATGTATTTATGTCAACAGGTTAATGTCGTTATTTATGACGTATCATACATTCACCTTGGGAGTGACAACATATTCAGGATCCCCAGAGGCAAATGATATCATATAGATGTTTATTCTGTATAAAGAATGTTCAGACTTTGATTTTTCCTACTACAGATGAGGACAACATTCTCATTACGAAGGACCATAGCTACATTGACTACATGTTTCAAGAAAGGAAAAAACACACATTGTCATGATTTTATCTGGCACTTTACTATAATAGTTAGATATACCATCATTTGGCAAATGGTTTGAAATGAGTGCTTACGTTAAATTTGTCGTGTTTGAATCTTTTATTCAGCGAGGGATATAATTGTGAAACTGAACTTACTAAATGTTTCACTATAATTGAGCAAAGTTTCCAATTTTTCGAACAAGTTTGAAAACAACACAATTATAAAAGGAAAGATATTTATTTAAATTTCAAATCGATAGCGTGACAGTAACCGGACTGTGATGTATGTTTTACTGCTGTATATTATCATCTTGCAACGTATAGTAGGCAGCTACCAAATATCTACAGGATGTTACAATCAATAACTTGGATGCTTTCATCTGATTGTTGTGTTCCAACTTCTACCAACTCGCCTAAAAGCGATTGTAAAGAAAAGACACAATGCGAAAATGGTACTAGCAGTTTGTCAGTCTTACCTATCTTCATTTTCATCTGAGTCATACATCCATGGACAGGCTGTTCTTCTATTTAAGGCCATATTAGTTGTTGGATTCATTGGTACGTAACTATCTGCATTAACATCGTATTTTGAACCTTCCCATGTCCCTGCAACGTCCATAGTCTCAAATATTTTAGCTATCAATAGCTGTTTCTCAAGATCCCGATCTGTTGGATTCTGACATGTTGTAGACCTTTTCCTCATATCACGATACTCTTCCAGGACACTGGGGGCTTTATCGACGAGTCCCAGGCCTTCAGATAACACCATTTGATTGTCTTCGTTGAAAATTTCACCCTGCTTACCAGATACACTGTTCGCTAGTAGCAACTGGTCTACCAGTTTTCCATCATATCCTTCTTGATATGCCCCGGAAATTGATGAAAATGGGGACTTTCCCTCGAAAGTGTCGTACTTAAGTTCAGTGGACGTAGAAACACTTTCAGCCATTACATGGTTGGATGGTATTGATCCTGTGGTCGTCCTTGTTGTTTCCTTTGTCTGTTTCACGACAAACGCAGATGTCATAGAGATCATCACCACGAATACGGCTGCCAATATTTGCTGGAAAGGTAACATGTTGTTTAAATGAAATTGGTTTCATTTGGTTTTGCTTGAAGTGAACAGAAACTGTATGGGGTTTTTTTAAAAAAAAATTTTACTACTGCTTATGTTTATACGTTTTTTTAAAAAAAAATTTTACCACGCTTGGTAACTTTATTGGTAACATTCTTGTGCCAATTCGTACATATTTGAATACAATCAGGTCAAAGACCTTTTACAAGTAATGATAAGTACATATAAAAACAATGATGCATCGTAATTAACTGAACAATATAGTGCAATTACTAAATGAGTCTTTTAACTGCTCGTAAGAAATAAAAGCTTTGCCTCTTTGCTTGAATTCTTTCGCATAAACTTGGGCATAAACTTTCGTCATGAAAGAAACAGTGTATCTTGTTTTCAATGTTACTTTTGTAGTAAACAGAGAGTTACGATCTTATGTATGATGGCGTCCTACCATAAAAGGCACCACAACACTTTCAAAAATTTTAAATAGATTTCTTAAATAGTTCTGCTTCACATTCGTCCACAATTTCACCAACCAATTTCGAAGATTTTTCAAGATAAGATTGAATTCATGACGCATTAAATACCAACTTAAATGTTTTGGTTTTATAAATGGAGTTAATGTTAAGTGTGGTGTACTTTATAATTTCGTTCCATTGTGTTTCGTCCCACTGCAGAAAATAGCAATGAATCACATAGAAAAAATCCAATCGGAGTTTGGGGATTGTCTTAAGCCAAACTTGATTACAGTCAAACTGTTATGAAATATGAATAACTGTACTTTATTTTGTATCAAATAGTATAGACCTAATTCACCAATATTACCATACCATATTACAAAATAATTATATAAATAATATGACTTACCATATACTGGATAATGTTCATGTTGATTGCAATATACTTTTTCATACAATGGTCTAAAATCTGGATGATCCGTGCTTCTCTCTGCCTTGGTATTTTTTATCTTCTGATATTTCATCGAATTACTCTCAAGTGATTCTGCTCTTCCCCAAATGAATCCATCACATTTTATACACTCTAGTAGCCTAAAAATAGATAATAAGGGACATCCCCTAACCTCACTAGAAGCGGAGACACCACAAAGTAATACGGAGTTGCATTGATTCAACATCTTGACTGAATATAGCTTTCACTTCCTTGTATTACCTTATCTAATTGATGTTCACAACTGTTCTCGCTAAAATGTCAATTGTAAGGTAAAGAGGCCATCCGACTCCTCCTTTTCCATTAATATGGTATCCTGGACGGTCCCCGGATAGACGGTTGGGGTAGAGAGGGTCGGAGGGTAGGGGTTCGATAGGAACACTCCCAATTCAGAGCTAACAAACATTTTTAATGTTTTTACAATAATATCAGTACCCCCTACACTTTAATGTTACAAATGGCCTATAACAAATATCATGGACAACCCCCAGGGTCGGATTTACCAATGGGCAACGTGGGCAGCTGCCTACGGGCCTCCACAACAAGGGGCCTCCACATACTTCATGAAAAATATAAATATAAGGGGAAATTTGAAGAAAAAAATTAAATGTAGGCTGACAAATATCATCAATCAAAATCATATTGCGCGCGGCTTACGCCATGCATACGCTTCCATTTCGCATCCAAGAACCCTTAATTATTGGAAAAAATCCAATACCCCTCCCCTTACACACCTCCCCCAGGACGGCGATCACTGGAGGGGGGGGGGCCTCCACCACTGAAGGTTGCCCAGGGCCTCTACATGTCTAAATCCGGCCCTGACAACCCCGTGTGCATCAGAGTGATACAGACAATCCTTTTTATTATTATTATTATTATAATATAACTAGTTTCCTTGAGTGCCCCCGGGTGGAAGGAAATATGTGGCTTCAGGCGGGGTGTGGGGTGTGGGGGATAAAGAAACCTCCCAGTTCAGCCTCGTATTTATCAAGCCATACAGAAAATCCTTCTTTTCTTTGATGTTATAATATAACAAGTATCCTGGCTTCTTGTTGTTGCTAACTTATTAGGTAGTGGTAACAATTTTTAAGTACCTATTATGGCATCTTTGTTATTGTTGTAATATACCATGTCCGTATCCTTTTTTGTTCTGTTATAATAGGCATGTAATGAGTATTTCGGAGGCCCCTGAAGGTAGAAGGAACTCAATATTTCTGCCTCCTGCCCCTGTCCCCTACAATGGGGTTGGGGACGTATTTTCATACATCGTAATGATCAGCTGTTGATTTACTTGTGAGAGTTCAGAGAATTTCATACAAACCAAAATCGTATTACCTTTTTTTAGGATTTTAATGAACTTCTTATTAACACAGTTCTTTAAATATAATGCTACAATGAGACGGAAAATTCTACTAAATAGCTAACTGAAGAAAACATACTTAGTAAGATAACCAACAAATAACATGAAATTGATTTTTTTTAAACTAGCGTTAACTAAACGTGCTGCAGCCTCGTGGTGGGGGTGGGGTGTGGCTCAGGTGCATTAATTCCCAGTCAACGACAGTGTACAGTTGTATTTATATATGAAGTTGCCGTTATTGGTATTTTTGGTCATGATGTCTAACAAATCCTTGTCAACTAAGTAAGGGGAATAACAAAAGCCTAATGTAGGAAAAAAAGAAAGGTTAAGCAACTTATTTACAAAGTACACGTAAGAAAAAATGAAAAATTCAAATAGTTAGCAAACTAAAGAAAATATACTTTGCAAGATAACCAGAAAAAAGCATGATATGCCTATTTAAAAGTGCTGGAGCCTCGGGGAGGGGGGTGGCTCAGGAGGATTAATTCCCAGTCAACAACAGTGTACAGTTGTATATAACATAACAGGTTGCCGTTAAAGGTATTTTTCCAAACGTTGTACTAATATTCACTGCAAGTCTGTTTCGAGATCGATCGACATCATTCTTGAATAATGGTTTTAATGTAAGACAAAGTTAGAAACAAATTTTTGTATTAGAAATGAAAATATTCACAACTTAGCAATTTGGTTCATCGATGAAGCGTGAGGTAGGGGAAGAGGGAAGAACGTGCTGCCTAGCACCCCCCCCCACCCCACCAGCTTCTTCCGTGACGTGCACTTCATACAGGTTCGGTTTTGCACTTCCAAACCTGTCCCCCCTCCCCCTTCAACAAAAAATGCTTGCCCCTCCTACGGTCCCACTCCTTTATACAGGATTTCTGGTCTCGAAACTGATTGGAGGGTGGATTTTTACCAATATACTTTTATGTTTCAATTATGTAACTCTTCATTGTTTTTTTTTCTTCTTTAAAAGTGAGACTTTTTATACTTAATTAAGATATACATTGTTAATTGAAACTTACAGCAGCTTCCCGTCGTATTGCCCCCGTTATAACATCCTTGATCATTAGAATGGACAGTGTCTGTAAGGTCTGCCTCAACCGCGTCGGCATAGAAATGCATTACTTGAATTAAAGTACAATGGACTTCTAGCCACTTTGCCATATATTTAGTATATTTGTTGTGTGTGATAATCTCATTCAGAATCTGCTGAAATGTTTCGAAAAGCTCTTTTAGTTTCCAAGTTATGCGCATTGTAAGTTATTAATAAATCTGGGAAACTCATTAAATATGTTCACACTATCACGTGAAGTGTTGTGCTCATCAGAATTACTTATTTTAGGCCTTAATAAGTATACGTATAGGCCCTAATTACAACTTTAGTCCACATATATCATTTGAATTATGTGATGTTCCTCTTGTCAACGAAGACAATAAAATACTTCAAAAAAATCGTTTTAGGCCACAAACCTGTGTTTACTGTCCTTGAAATGAAGGTTGTAAAAATAAAGGAATGACATAACAGAAAAATAGGCAGTCACTACTTTTACATCATCAATGTGCGTAATTAGCTAATGTTTATTCATAAATAAAACTAGAACTTGAGAAAATACTTTAAAATGGTCAATCTTTGATGGAATTTGATGGGAGTTGCAGCTGTTTTCATGATTTATAATGCCTATTAGAGTGATATGGACAAACTTGTTCAAAGGTGTCCATAGAACTTAAAGTAAAGTCGTTAAACTCAGTCAGGTTCATAACGCGTGTCTGAATCACTTACATAGAAATACACGCATACCATTTATAAAATATATGTTAAAAGGTTTCAGCCAGTTGAAACCGTTTTCTAATGCTAATACCTCTTACACTGTCCTCCTTTATCATGCTTCAAAGCACTCATATTGACAGTATAAACAGTTCCTAACCTTTATCTGATAGAGACATGATATTGATACTGTTCATACTGACACTATGAGTGTTCTGAAGCGGGATGTGAAGAACAGTATAGTTAAAACTTGTCCCAACTGGGTGCAGGTGTGACTGGGCTGTTTAAGAAACAACGTCTGTCGATAATAGAAATACACGCAAACCACTGAAAATAGTTCATAGAAATACACGCATAGCACTGAGAATATTTCATGAGAAATATATGCATACCAGTGACAATATTTTAATCAAGTATG
>KN886308.1:12544-22742 GCA_000934455.1 Apostichopus parvimensis
CAGATTAATTTACAAAAGAACAAGTGAAAAGATGGGTCTTAAGTAGACTTTTGAATGTAGAAAGTTTGCTGTGTATATACGAAACACAGATTGATGATATAAAATGTGGTGTTCTGATGAAATCAGATGTATTCAACTTAATGTTCTCTTACATTAGACTATTCCTTCACAGCTGTGTTTATATATATAACTTCTGTTATTGCACCTAATAATACGATAAAATTCCTTCGCTGAGCAGGTATACTGCAATACTGTGTTATACTGAGCATACATGTTTCAATGATTGTTTCAGTTTTTGTTACAAAGTTTCATTTTTTTTTTCACTGCTTTCCTAAACCTTTACCTATGTGTCAAAATAATTTCATAACAACACGAACGATTTCAATATTCTATGCTGTCGATCAAGTCAGCTTTGTTCATCTTCCTTGTTTAATTATTTTACTAATTAATCGTAATGTAAACAGTACTTCCACAAGTCCTCAATGTAAACTTTCATTTCGCTGCAGTAATATGCAGCATTGGTCATCAGTTTTTAGAGTTCTGAAATTTGACCCCAAGCACCCACTGAGATTGCGTGTCATCTGGCTTAAAAAGCATCCTACAAAGTTTTCTTAGCCAAATGTAGAAAGGAAAAGGAATAAATGATAACATTCAAGTCGAGATATTTCGTCGCCCAGGCACTTAATGTTCCTTGCTAAAGGCGTAGGGAATCTATGTGTGTACAGTAGTATGTCTGTGATATTGTGTGCATTCTTGGTCTGTAGATCCACCTTGGCGTCTACAAGAAGTAAATTACTCTTTCAAAGATCGTTTGTGGTCACGATAGGTCAAAGTCCTGAACTTGGTTTCATTTTTAAGTACTTTAGAATACTTTAGAACAAGAACACTATTATGATGTTAAAGGCCATTATTTGGACGTGACAGTGGTGCGACTCAAACACTTGTAAGCGTGCTGACTTCTAAGTAATGTCATGTTAACCATGCTTATATCAATATTTACGTCGCTCCGTATTAATTTAAGACTTTTGCTGTCGCGCTATGTCTGTCGTATCTAGGATTTCTTATCGCTATGTACTGTTGCTTTTATTTTCGTGCACTGTGAACCTCGTCAGCAGTTTTTCACGCTAACGAAGTGTTGCTAGGATACATATTTTTACTTCGTTGGTTTGTTTCTCTTGTTGCTGTGTGCAACATAAAGTGACTTAATATTTGATACATGATAGAGAGGGGTTTGGTAGTAATGATTTTTCTCAACATATTTACATACCTCATTTCATATTATTAATCCGTCCAAATTCAAACGTCTTCTTTTATTGATTTCATATGATATACATATATTTTTTTTTTAATTGAATTTTTTAAAATTCCATCATAATTTATAGTAATTCGAGCAGAGAAAGAGAAATTTATGCATATTGCTTAGGTACTAATAAACCAATTCATAACCATTCATGCAGTTTCAAATTGGCCTACAGAAGGAAAACTTAAAAAATTGAAGATTTGATAAATGGGTCATAGATGCCCCTCAATGAGTACTATCATAGGTGTGTAAACATTACTGGGGAGGAACCTGAGGTGTGTATAAATTACTGGGTGGGGAGCTGAGGTGTGTATAAATTACTGGGTGGGGAGCTGAGGTGTGTGTACATTACTGGGTGGGGAGCTGATGATAATATGAATATCAGTATGTTGACAGTTGCAGAAGTTCCTTCATACTTAAATGTTTTTTTTCTACATCCAGTACTTCATATGATGTTTATTTCAATACCCCAGTGTATAGTCTTACTAAGTTTATGGTTAGTTTGATATCTGGATCAGATGTTGTGATGTTAAACTCATTGATTCCATAAGGTTTATATCATAGTAATGATTTGTTTTGATGCATATAGACCTTTATACCAAGGTCTTTTTTCAATCAAAGTTTGTAAGAGTAAAAGCCATTCTTAGAACAATACTGATGTTGCTACTAGTGTTATTTCATTTCATACTTAGTAAAGATTCCTAAATCCTATTGGTCCATTCAGGTCAGCTGACCGTGGTTAATCCTGTGAGTAACGCACGGTAAAATTACGGGGCATCACTTTAAATAAATCTTTGGTTATATGTAACCAAAAATGTTTTGTTTTATGATTTTTCCCCCACACAAATGGTAGTGTATGAATGAACGGGGTTAATCAACGGTCTTGCGTGCGTTACTCACATGATTAATGCACTCAGGGTGTTAATGCTATCGCTGGATGCACTCGGGTCGCTTGCATTATCCCCCGATCGTGCATTAATCCTGTGAGTAACGCACGCTAGACCGTTGACTAACCCCTTATTGTTGTTGTACGAACAGAAATTTAATTAAACTATATGGGAACTATTTTCTAAACCTTGAGCACTATTCTTTTCACTTTGTTACCTTTTGGAAATGTATTACATATGTAACATTGATCAATTTCATTCCCTGTACCGTACCATTAATCTTGATTTAAAACGGCTCAAAAATAACAATGTTTATCATTCACTCTTCATGGAAATGTTATCATGACATTTTGCAGCGATGTTTCAGTGTAATTGGTAAGACTAAAATCATGTCAATCAATGTACAATCCTTGTGTCAGACCAATATCGTGTCAGTCAATCTACAATCCTGGCAGTGGCGGAGCTGGGTGAATTGGTCAGGAGGGGCGAGAATGGTCTGTAGGGGTGCTTTCGACACTATCTAAGCGGAGCGCCACCACTGGTTGGCGCGTAGCGTACAGAAAATTTTTGAGTAAAGATACTCCCTAGATCGCCGGAAATGACCCTTTCCGGGCCTGGCTAATTTGCAGATAAACGAAGAATAAATAGGTGTCATTGCCAAATTACACCAACAAAATGTGACAAATGTCAATAAGTAGATGAGAGCGTAATAAAAAGTCAATAATCGCGAATAAGTAAAAAGTGGTAAAGAGCTGAAAAGGGCGCCAGCAGTCCATTTAGTCCGTCAGGGGGGGCATCCGCCCCCTCTGACTGTATGGACGCTCCGCCACTGATGACATTTTGGAGCACTGTTTTGTAATTGGTAAGACTAAAATCATGTCAATCAATGTACAATCCTTGTATCAGACCAATATCGTGTCAGTCAATCTACAATCCTGGTATCAAACAGCCTTGCTCATAACCGGGCTGGACTGCTCCTTGAAATCAAGTTGCCGTTGGTTACTGTCATTACTTTATCTTCATCTTTGAAATTCATCATTGAACCGGTGTCACTCACTGTTCGAGTTGTCCAAATCCTCAGCACATTGTGACAGAAAACAGATATCTAGCAAACGATATTATACGAATAATGAATGGTTTCCATTCGTGCAATAGTGCAAATATTTCATGAGTTGAAAGATGGAATGTTCCATTCAACGAGGCGCAGCAGAGTTGAATGGAACAAATTACATCTTTCAACGAATGAAATATTTGCACTATTGCACGAATGGAAACCATTCATTATTTGTTTTATACAACACCTTCAAATTTGGATATAATTGGATATAAAATGCACTCATGCAACAGATTGTTTTGAACAGACAGGTTTCTCTGCTCATCTCTTACCATTGAAAAAAGTGCTATCAAAAAAGTATAACGCACGGTTCTATTTCATAGAGTGCAATAGAGCGGATTTTGCATGCAATCGACGAGCAATTGACCAATCAAATGGCCGGAATATAATTAGGTGTTGTATAAATATATATACCGAACGGTTTTACGAATGGTTTTGGCCACCAAAGTCATGAATCTTCTTGATTTTGCTCTCATATCTTTACATTTTCCATTTCTTTGAACTATCTTCTAACTTGACTAAAAAAAATGTTGTCATGCCCTTGTTGATCCAGTTAGAACATTTAATTATAGTTAAAGCCTTCCCTTAACAAAACAAAAAAAACAAAAACAGCAGAAGAAGGAAGAGTATTTTCTGTTGCGGTTTATTATGATATTAAACAAAAGTGTTCTTCTACACCGCGTTTCGTTTTCAAGATGTTTTGAATAAATAGTGATGAATTCATATATAGTTATAGTTTCATATTAATCAATACACAGAGGTCTATATAGATAATTGTAATGTATAAAAATGCTAATCGTAATATATACTATGATGTAATGCAAATATCTTTGCTAGTGTATCAGCTTTTACAGAAAGACGCATTGACAACGTAGTGGTTAGTTACATCACAGAATGAAAGATCACAGGCGCGCTGATCGAGATTTCGTACTTTGGCTATCATAAGTTACTTCATATATTTCCTTAAAAGTTAAACTTAAAAAACAGTGGCGTCCTAAGAACTCCACCAGTGATAGGACTTTTTAAAACATCTATAAAAAAAAAAATTAAAAAAGCATAATGCGTCGAACATGAGTTTAGTAATTTATTTGTTAGAAGCACTTGCATGTGGTTACGTAATATATTGGAGGGTTACATATACCATGAAGGGAGCATATATAGGAGGTTACATACACCATGAAGGGGGCATATATAGGAGGTTACATATACCATGTAGGGGGCATATATAGGAGGTTACATATACCATGTAGGGGGCATATATAGGAGGTTACATATACCATGTAGGGCCGGGGGGCATATATAGGAGGTTACATATACCATGAAGGGAGCATATATAGGAGGTTACATATACCATGTAGGGGGCATATATAGGAGGTTGCAATATCATGTAGGGGGCACAGATACTTTGACCCCCTGGCGGTTCCATTGATATCAAATTTTGTTTTGTTTTCCCCTCTGGGTAGCATTTATACTAAGTATATAAATAAATAAATATCCACACGTCCCCCCCCCCCAACAACAGGCTTAACCACTATCCATGGATAGTGCACCCAAATCCGACATGTGGAAACTATATCCTGAACCTCTTTTAATGCGTCTTGGCGAGTTTGAGTAGCTCAGATTGGTGATGAATTGTTGTTCGCTTGTCTTTCTACCGGGGTACACGCATGCAAGCGCAAGCCACGGGTAGTGTGTAATCTTGTAAGCGGTACTGTGGCGCTTCACCTTCTTCATCATCATCTGAGGAACGAATGAGGACCTTCATCGTGTACTTGACCTCTTGGCAGGTCAGTAGGTCATTGATGCGACTGTTGTTTGGATTCAAGCAGTGGTTATCGCACATACAGTTGGCAACCTCTATGCTAGCCGGTATGCGGTCTGATTGGTAATCGGTCGTGTAGTACCATGGACAGGTGCTCGAGGTGTCGGGGACCAACTGTTGGTGTCTTCGTGGTATTTCTCCGTCGGGACACTGGACAGCGGTGGATCCCTGGCTGGGAACGGAGAGGCGGGAAGAACAAGCTGCCTCCGAGTCCGGACGGAATTGTAGATTACACGTCGACGGTGGTAGGGGTGTAGCGAAAGACCGGTTGCTTGCTAAAAATGTAAGAATGCCGAACACGGCCACTGCGAGAATGCGTCGTTCCTGTGGGCCGACAAGAAAACAGACTTGTGGTTAGATATCTATAGGCATACGATATAAATGGCATTTATTGATTTTATCAAACAACCAGACACTGGCTAACCATCTCATTCGAAGACAATTGATAACTCTATCGCTAATCAATGTAGGCCTAGGTTATACAACCTGATTTTGCAGATTAAAGATGTCAATTTGGAAATTGTCAATTGTTGTCATAAGGTGTGGAACGGATGACGGGCGTGTACTGAGGTACATTGAATATATAACATACCTCATAGGGACATAAAATATATGGACAAAGCATATAAGCACAAAACATATAGGGGCATAATAAATAGGTATAGGCCTACATATTATATAGGGACAAAGCATACTGGCACATAACATAGGTAAATAACACATAGGGACATTACATTTTAGTGATATAGCATCTAGTCACATAACATATAGGGCATAACATAGGTACATACAACATACGGACATAAATACTAGGCACATAACATATTGGCACATAACATATAGGAATATAACATATAGGAATATAACATATAGGAATATAACATATAGGAATATAATAAATAGGGGCATACAACACCAGTTTTACGTTACTGAAAGCACCGGTGCCCACAGTGACGGGTCTAGGATTTTAAGAAAGAGGGACTCTTTTGGGATGTTGAAGCCAACATTTAGAGGGTGGATCAGGGGCCCAGCTCCAACAAAAGAAATGGTGATTCTTTCTGAGGCATATGTAGGCTTTAAATTAGGTTTGTAAGTAAGGAAACAAAGGAGGGGGTACGTTCGACACTCCCATCCTTTTCACAAGTTAGTTTGATTTGAAACAAAAGGGCACTTTTTGTTGGCATTTACTAGTTTCCCAACAAACGAAAATACACCTTTTAAATACAAATGGCTCTTTTTGAATATGAACATGGGTACTTTTCATACACAAACGTGGAAGTTACTTTAAAAAAAACAAATGGTCACTTTGAGATGTTTCACAAAACTAGTGGACATGTGCCCCCAGTTTTCCCAGTCTCATGAAACACATTTGTTAAGTGTAAATTGTCCATACGTTTAGGTTCACGCCTAATAGCTACTGCAGTCTCATACAACTATACGTAATCCCAAGTAACTATTTGTTATCAGTTGTGACATTAGCAGTAGGTCCTTAACAAAAACACCACAACAACGGGTAAACTGTCAATCCTAAAGAGAAGTATACGCATATAGCTTCAACACTACATATAAGTGACATGTATATCAGTCTATATTGTTGACGAACTCCACAATTGCTGGGTATGGTCGCCGTTGCAGTTACACTCGCAAGTTTGACGAAAGAAAACTAACAGCAACATTCTTGTACAACATTTATTTAAGAGCCTATTAAGACAACATAGTATATGACACCTCAGTAGCTACATTCAAGGACGCTTAGAGACTCATGGGATCGGTATAGGACATTGATGCGAATATTAAACATAGTTACAGGATGATCTAAAATTAAGATATCGAGTTGGCATTACTTACCATGATTTTGTGCACTGTTTTGTCAGGTTGAACATTCACTGAGGGGTTCGATTGATTTATGTTACTAGATATTTGTCTATTCCACGTTTAGACCTTATTCGATGAAACACTAGGAACAGTATGTAGGTAAGACTGAAAAGATGTAGCATTTTTATAGTATTTGTGTTTACGGATGGAGGTAATTGTTGCATTTTGATATTTTGTAATGTCATGTGCTCGGTGGTATCGACAAACATGTTATAACTTCTCTGTCTTACCCGGATTCATATGATAATATATGATGACGAGGTTTCACACATTTCTCTTCGCGAGAAATAAAACTATTTCGTTATCAGGATGAAACTGACCCACCGAAAGACTTGTTCCATAGATCGGTCAATATTTTAATATATATATATGAAGCAATTCCTCTCCCGAGGAACAACATATATACATATAGGTGGCTATAATGGGTGACGAACCTCCAGGAAATAAAACTGGGCGGGGAAGTTGCGGAACCGATTTCAAACTGCTGCCCGACTAATGAAAGAACAATGTGAAAGTAGAATAACAAAAGTAAGGATTGTTCGCGCAATACATTTCCGCCAGGCAAATAGTTATTTAAAGGACTATATCAACTTGGAAATGATCGTTTCATAGATACTTAGCGCTAGTGCAGAGTATTATATATGCTTTCGAGCTAATGTTTATGTGTGTATAATATTGTTAAAGTAGGCCTTTACTTCATAATAGATCGCTTTGTTCATAACAAACATGTCTATCGATTGTTTGGGAGAGGAATGGTGGAGTACCGCGGCGTGTATTATGTATGATGTCAGAATATTTGCCACCAGGTGAACAATTGTTTGTAGTACAAGTTAGGTTTGGAATAGACAAGTACACAAACGAAAACCCCGTAAAACAGAGTATGGTGAATTTCGTTCCATTACTTTATTGACTGACGGCACCCCACGACCACAAAATAGTGTTTGGGTTGTATAACAGCAAGTTTTTTTTTTTAACGAAAGAGTCAAAGGGGATGAGGACCAGGCTTGGGGTAAATGTTAAATTCAACGTGCCTTTCTGTTTATAGAGTGGTACATCGTCATACGTTTGAGTGAGCAGCAACTCATCGAGCCACTAACCCCTCGATATATACCGTAACTTAGTTTCAAAACTCCCTCCGTTATTACTTATAATTATACATACCTCGATACAAAGGATTACGTTTACTTAGTGTGTTAACACCTCTGTGCTTTGATTTTATTGAGAAAGTGACACCTTTCTACGAAGCTCTATGGAGGACATAGTAAAAACAAATGAAATGAAGATATATCTCGCAGTGTATCACGTAGTCTCGCTGACGTTAGACAAGTGCTAACATAGGCTATATCACGCAATAAAAACACGTACGTACGTAGGCCTACATTCGTTATAATCATTACGTACATAGTGATTATTACGTACGTACGTACGTAATAATACTACGTACGCACGTAATGATATCACGTACGGTACGTACGTAATAATACTACGAACGTACGTAATAGTATCACGTACGTACGTGATATTCATTACGTACGTACGTGATAATTTTTTACGTACGTACATAATAAGTATCACGTACGTATACGTGATAATATTACGCACGTACGTAGTAATTTTTAGGCGTAGGCGTTGCAATACGGCCACGTATATAGGCTGGATATCAAGAGCTAATTGCATGTAAAGGCACACAGATACAAAATTCATGTTTCAGGTTTGTAATAAACTGTTTACACCTTGCATGACCACAAAGACAAAGTTGTTTAACTAACAGATCAAAATTGGCAAAACATTATAAACTGATCATCGGGTTTGTACTGATATAGTGAAAATTTCAGAGAATGTCGGCCTAGGTGTTATACTATGTGTATTTTGTTATGTCGGTGAAGGTGATTTCAGAGGGTGGTCCTATGGTCTTAGCCTGGCTAGAAACTAGATACGGAATGCAGGTCATCTACTCCACCTGACGTATCTACTTGTCTCGTCTTTTCTCTATCTGTGTGTGGTTTTGTTCTTGCTGTTGATTTTTAGTAGTCTGCTTGTAAGTTGGTCAGTAATGAATGTCACTGATTGATCAGTTCACTTTTAATCTTCCAGATGAGGTGAGTTCTATAATGTGTGTCTAAAATGGCTATATCTGTGGTTCCATTATAAGTAAATTGGGAGGATCAATATAGGAGTGGATAATTAGAGAGTGATCTCAAAACCAGGTTTGTTAACTTAAAACATTATTAGAGTCATGTTTGTTGTTATGAGACATTTCACATCACAGGTTAACAGCCTGGAAAGCAGCATTAACCGATCGATACAGGTTTCACGAAACTGATTAGAAATTGTGTTTAGTCAAGCGTCACTCTACCGTAGAAATGTCATACCAAATAGTTTACATACAAAACAACTGATTGGTTTAGTCTCGATGTAACTACTTTCGGTTTTTTCGTTATGTGACGCCAATAAAAGACAAGCCTTGAGTTGTAATTCTGACAATTCTTAATTGCAAGAAACCCAGTAACTAATTGAAACTACTAACATTGGCTTATGACAGTTCAATATGAACTCAACTGGCTTGCTGGCGTGTTAGTACATGTTCTTACCTAAGACTCATTGAAGTTTGAATTAGGCCAGAGTCACGGATGTGTACTCCTTCCTGAGTAGAAGCAAACAAGGCATGACTGTACTTGTCTATTCGTAGTTTTAGTTTTTACAATCCTCTTTTTCATTTAACAGACACCAACGCTACACAAAATACGACAACGAGTAACAGCAAATAACAACGAAATAACGAAGATAGCAAAACTTCATGCTAAAACAAGAGAGCAATCCATGGAGTTGCATATCTCATCATCGCTATATTAAACACTGATTTCAAATGAACAAATCTATTATTAGTTACGCAATCTGGAAATACCGTCTTTGAGGTTAACATGACTATGTTTCTCTTGTGAAACCCGCTACACTAAACAAAACTAAACTTGGAGTCCTGAATTCAGAATCATACTTTTAACAGTAATACAATTATTATTATTTGTCCATGTTATACTAACTTTTAAAACTAGGAAGATTACGACTCATTGTCAATCAGCGAAAATCAAATTCCACGTGAAGGTAAATTATACGTAGACTAGGCCGACTTTGCCCTCTTGCGCGCTAAGACGAAGGGAATATAGATCTATGCTACCCGCCAATGCACAATTTAATATATA
>KN886308.1:34574-45458 GCA_000934455.1 Apostichopus parvimensis
AACCTGTTGGTGAGAGTAATCAGAAGTTAATTTAATGGTGCTGTGGAAGGAATCAGCAACCTTCCCGACAAAGCACTTTCATATTGTACTTCACTGTTTGCTGGTGATTGGGTCCAAGCAGCCTTGATCGCAAAGGCACCTAGCAGCACCGATGGTAGTGGGGATTCTATCTGCATCATGGTCAATGTCGTATGTCCAGGGGCATGTACCACCAACAGCAGGATTGGTTTTGTAGATGGATGAAGGTTTCTGGCCAGCCGGGCATTTCTTTAGTTTGGTTGCATCACTACCACAGGGAGTCGTCTCTTCGTTTATTTCACGACGTTGGCTCTCTGTTTGATTGAACAGTTGAACTCCACAAACGGGTTCGAACGGGTAATAAGATTATCTGGTTTCTACGAAGCGATTATAAGCTTCGCTGTCCGGAAAGGAACACTCACCAACCTTCGGGGAGAACCAGAAGGAATAGCAGTCGTTTCAGACCCAGTCCATATCGCCCCGGCGATTACACACAAAGTTGTCAATGTTTGAAGATTCTGAAAAGAAATTACAATACTAAATAATACCAAATAGTACCAGTTTAACATGAATACTTTCCTTGTTTTTTTGAACAGCAAGTATAGTGTAAGGTGTCTTTAAGTGATTTGTTCATAGTGAGAACGTTTCTAATAACTAAAACATACCCAACCTGATCAACTTGATTGAAAAGACGCCTGTGGATTCATTTTTCCTTTCGCCAACTTTACCCTTTTATGTTGTCCTATGCCAATAGAAATAACAAGCAAATGTTCTTCGCAGTGATGTATAGGTTAATAAATACCAAAGTAACCTAGCTACTGCCTAAATTTATTGCCTTAAGAAATAATTGTCCATCGCTCATGTGAACTGATCTCACTGTATAGCGTGAAACATCTCGTACAGTTTAAATTGCTGTGAGCATTAAAATTGAAAATCTCCATAAAAAATCCTGTTACTTTTCAAATTAAATGAAGAGCTAATCATAGATTTTACCTAGCAAGACTGAAATTGCATAGGACAATCGCGGTTTAGCTTGATATTGTACGGAATGTATGTTTGGTTAGTAAAACTCATGGCGCCACTATGCTTTTCATTTTTAAGAGAGATGAGATATATTATGTCATTCACACCGAGCACTTTAGACAGTAACGCAACAATGTGTCGTGTTGCCAACTGTCTTGATGATATGGGTAAGGTTTAGGTTAATTAGTGTTAGAAACACTGGCCCTGACCCAAACCCTAATGCATTATGTGACCAACTGTTTTGATGATATTGGTAAGGTTTAGGGTAAGTAGAGTAATTAGGGTTAGAGACCCTAACCCTAATGCAAACCTTACTACCAATGTATTGTGTGACCAACTGTTTTGATGATATTGGTAAAGTTTAGGGTAAGTAGGGTAATTAGGGTTAGAGACCCTGACCCTAACGCTAATGCTAACCCTAAATAACAATGTATTGTGTTGCCAACTGATATGGATAAGGTTTAGGGTAATAAGGGTTAGAGACCCTGACCCTAACCCTAATGCTAACCCTTACTAACAATGTACTGTGTGGACAACTGTTTTGATGATATCGGTAAATTTAGAGTAATTAGTGTTAGAAACACTGACCCTAACCTTAAAGCTAACACTAACTACCAATGAAGTGTGCTGCCAACTGTTTTGATGATATGGGTTAGTTTAGGGTAATTAGGGTTAACGACACTGACTCTAAACCTAATTCCTGAAATTTAACTCGTCGAAGGTGACCGTAGTGCCTGTTCATTACATTATGCGCATTTACCATGTGTAAGTTAACGCACGTCAAGGAGCTTACGAGAGTTACCAAGACCCCGATCAATTTGTGTACGGCCAACGTACCCGATAACCCTAACCCCGAGTTATCAAGTGGTAACTTGACATATACCCGTGTGGAGGGTGGGGATCCCTCAAATGGGGGGGGGGGGGTCTTGTTGGCACCGTACATGTAGTACATAAATGACGCAAAATGACCGACTAAGGTTACTTTAACGATTAACCCCCACGATAGGGAAGGGGCACAAACTTGCAGTACACAGGGGTCTCTATTATACGTAGTTAAAAACGTATTTCGATGGGTTCCCTATCTGCCAATAAGTGCCCCTCCGACATGAGAGCAGTCGACAGGTTAATTTGGAAAGCGACCCGAAATTAAGGGCCCGATCCGAAATCATATCAACCAAAGCCAGACGGAATTAAGAGGTCCCGGAATTTATATATCTACCATGCGCACACCCGAGGGTTATACATCGGACTGGACATATCCAGATTTTCACAACAGCAACGGCGAATATTTCGGAAAGAACTCAGAGAGCAAAACAGAGACTGAGATAGAGAAAGGGAGGAAATACATAACTCACCGAAAAAGTCGCTGCTCTAGGAAGTGATGTTTACAAGTTGATACTTCATATGAAGAATCCGTTGAAGGATAACACTTTATACACGTGAGTAATAACCCAAATAATGTTCCATTAAGAGTATAATCAGTTAGCGACATTTTCAATATACAGTGTCGCCTAGTACACTAAGTATGCTACTGTACTTGGTCATTTAAAAAATTCATTGCGATGATAATTTTCTGTAGTAACGATCAGGATAGAACACACCTTTATAATCACATCATTTTATTCCGTTTATATTTGGGGCACTTAGAAAGGCAAAGCTACGATATCAGAAAAGATGTTTGATTTTTGCATCATAAACACTAAGCAGAGTTTCGGGTTTAAAGATATTAGTGTTCTTAAGTGTTTTGAAAATTTTTACCGTTCTTCAGGCTATCCATGTAGTTTTATTAATATGTGATTTATAGTTTAGGTCTTTGTCAATAGTTGCCCCTAGAAAATTTACCTCATTACTATTATTTAAGATGTTGTTAAAGAGGTTAATTTTCTGTGTTTTGGTTTTACTCCTATCGAATGGGTATTTAAAGATAATAGATTTACTTTTATCTGGGATTAATTTTAATTCGTTGAGTTGAGACAGAGAGCTGTACTTGCTATATAAGTGGGCGCTACACGGCATCGCACTTGTTACACGTTCACTTACTTAGAGAAGTAGATAATCATGGTTGACCCTACAAGGATTACATGTGACATTGCTTATACATATCTGTCACAAATCTTCACGTCAATGATCTGGACAACCAACTCCTCAAACTTCCGGTTCCAAGATATACTCTCATCATGCCTGGAGAAATATATAATTTACGTAACCTTATTGCTTAATTAAATTTATGGTGCAAAAGTGACCAAAACGTTCAAGGAACAGTTGAAAACGGGAAAACCACTGAGAACCATTGAGTTGAGTCACGTATTAGGCTATATAATTCACCATTTTGTTGGTCCAGAGGAAGTAAGGCTTTATATATCTTTTTACATTTCAATGGTCCGTTATTATAGCATCTCGTGTTAACTTATTTCTTCAAAGGATATACGACAATTGACTTCAATCAGCGGGACCGAACTGGTTGTGAGAGTTGCCTGACATGAAATGTACAAAACGACAGGATTAACCATTACTAAGTCGTAGAACATGATATGGCACTTGACTGACTATTGTAGATAAACATGTGATGTCATTTTGGTCACCTGTACCAAAGATCGTAACTAAGAAGAAGTGAAGATAGTCATCTGTAGGGAGCCGTGAAACACTGACAGTCAACAAATTCATCATGAACAGTCACATCAATGCTCTTAAACTTCGAAGTCTACTGAAATATTAACATACTTGCAAATTTTTTGCAGAAAAACACAATTTTGCATTGATTCTAGCATTTCTCATTGTATAAGGGTAATGGGATAACTAGAGAACCGCGATTGTTGATCTAAGCAATTCTGTTCATATGCGGATTTTTGGTAGTTCTTTTTAAAGACAAGTTCCTTTTTTTCCATCGTGGAACCAGGCGCGTGGCCAGGAATTTGCCAAGGGAGGGGCGAAAATGTAGGCAAATTATCAGAGCCGTAACTACGGCATTGCAAACTATCTAAGCGTAGCACCACCATAATTGGCGCGAAGCGTACAAGAAAATTTTGGCTGAAAATGTCTCCCAGATCGCTGGAAATGGCACTTCCCAGGCCTTGTAAGTTGCATCTTAGCATTTTCTCTTCTGAAATTACTAGCGATATCATAAAAACATTAAATTTTTTTTTTTTAAATATGCTCAAGGGGGGGGGGGGCGTCTGCCCCTTCGCCCCCCCCTGGCTACGCGCCTGCGTGGAACCTGGTTTAAGTTACCTGTCGCCGGTAGAATGAGTTATGAGTCGTTTTGGTTGGATTTTACTAAAATCTATTGAAGATCACTCCGCTCCTTTCTCCATTGTAAACTTACTGTACGTACAACTAGTGAAGTCAGGGAGAATGGCGTCCTATTCAAGTCCAGCAACTTCGTTCTTTAATGTCGAAGAAGCATCTCTTCTTCTCTAGATACGATCTGCTTGCACTGTGACACCAATCTTGTTGGTTTCGCTCAATGGTTAACAGTACAGTAGCTTGACGGGGAATCAAAATCATAGCCTCGGTGAAACAAAGCATTACCCTTAGCATCAATAAGCTTTTCTGGGTTAGTGGTGTTAGTCTTGTATATTTTGTTGAAGGAATTCCTGTGATTAGGGGTTTGCTTCCGTTTACTACAACAAATCTAACATTAGGTCGATGGCTTAGGCTATAAAGTATAGGCTATAGTGAGTACACAGAGTTTGATATATAACTGTTGTATGACTATGAGTGCGTGCTAGGCCTAACTTGGCCTAGGCCTAAAGTAGTTGAATGGGTTCCATCTAGGACTAGTTATGCGAATTGTGATAGCAGTTTCGTTCTAAATCGCAGTGAATCGGGAGGAAATATACACAAAAGAGGCCTAGAATTTCGCAATTTTAACCACTTGCAAAGTAAAATGCTAGTGCTTCATAAGTATACAGTTTGCTAACATCAATTTGTTACAGGCATTTTCTTGAATTAGCATGCACATCAGTTACATACTGTAATGCTTGGCATGTACTGCACAGGCTTTTGGCAGTAGCCCAATAGTATTTTCTGATAACACAGACCTTATTTTATGCACCAAAATCATGCCTATTGTTTGTGGGATGATTGTAAACCGACTGACTATGTGTATAAGTTCTACATGTCTAGGCCTATCAGAAAATTATAAGTGCCTTGTTTTGTCTACTGGGAAATGGCAAAATCCACTTGCATTTAGGTTAGTTAATAGCCAAATCCTATGTTATCTGCCTTCTTTTGTCATTTCAAGACAATGAAGTATCCCAGGCCCAGGCCAGAAACACTATGTCCACAGGATCCTTCTGATATTAATCATTGATCATATTTTTCCGTACACATTTCATCCAATTGGGAAGAAATAAACACATCCTTTAGATAGGGGAAAAAAACTACTAACCAACACAACATGCTGATAATGGTTTTGAAATTTCAACCAAGATCTCATGAGAGCAAATGAAATGATTAGCCTGTTAACATTTATGTTTAACTTTATGGGATATAATACAACACCAAGAAACTGCCTAACCCTTGTGATTCTATTCCTTTCTTATACAGATAGTAGCAACCCCAGAAGCACACAATGTCAAATTCAGCCAGACTGGTGTATGCAATATTGGAGTTCTTAGAGAATGAGATTGTAACAGATGCTGTATCGCAAGATGCTGCTGAAAGTCTAGAAGGTAAGTGTTTAGATTTAAGTATTAAACATAACAGCTCGTGAGATATTATTAACGATGAGAGATGTGTATGCTTGGAGTATATTGGAGATTTTATGTATGTGATAAAGCCATTGCAAGTAGCACAGCTCTTCTGTAGCAGCTTTATAGTTCTATTGCTCCCATTTAACTGTTCGACTAAGTAATCAAGAAATATCTCTGTGTTCTCGAATAAACTGTTTTGTTCTGGGCTTTCATTTTGTTATTTTACTGTACATTAAAAGTTCAAGAAAAATTTTCTGGAGTGGCATATTTTTGAGAATAAAATGGAATGGTTTAATATTTGCTTGTTTATGTATATACGCATGCATCATAGTTGAGAAAATGAACATTAAACGAAAGTCTTAAGTTGATTGTCGTCAATCATGTTCGAATCAGTACTTCGGAATGCACTTCTTTTAATACGCATGTATTAAATTTATAGTAAAATTTCATCATTTGCAATCAACGTGTGCTTGATGTGTTTGCCAAGAAAAGCATGATGGTGTATGTAGTGAAGTTTTAAGTATTCACATCTCTTCATGAATTGATCTTGTGTACCGCCACCACTGGTACACCATTAATGTGCAATCATCTGAGCCCTAAATATGTATACTATCTTTGAACACCCATTTTGGTCTACTCGGCCTGCCCAAATTACCAGTGTAGACTTTTTACCTTCAAAAAAGAAAAGGCTGGATTAATAAAAAGCCAAAAAACAAAGAATTGTTGTGTCCCCAACTGTCAATGAAGTTACCTAGTTGTTTGTACTGATATATACAAGAATGTGATTTTAGGTTAAATTGTAATTGGCAACAACAGTTGATGTCAGAAAAGATATAAGTGGTCTAATCTGTTTGAAAAGTAGACGAGTGAAATTTAAATATTTACAATTGTCTTATATACGAGTGATGAGTTTAAATAAATCGTACAGTGAGAGATATGTTAAATTGATTATCAGTGCAGGCCTTAATTTGGTTATAGAATTGCTAATAAAGTCAACTAAAAGACAAGCATTTAAAGTTCAGTCTTAAGCAAACAGAGTGCCCGTGAATCACATCCAACAACGAAATCCTAGTAGACCCTTGACAAATCTATACATCATCTTGAACATGTTAAAGGAGTTTTGTGTTGCAATTGAGTTACTGACAGAATGGTCTTTTTGATGTACATAGCCACTAATACTTGATGAGCTCCTGATGGTATTTAATTGGTCGTTTCTCAAAGTTCAAGTGGTATAGTACATGAAAAAACAGAAGGAATACATGGTTCGCTTTTCAAGTGTGCATGGTATGAGTAGTGTAGTGGACATTCTGTAAATTTCAACTTTTTCATTTTTCCAGTGGCGAAGCAGTGTTTAGAGACTGCATATGGAGTTTCCTTAGACAATACCCACCTCTCCACGGGGAGACCTCTTATGGACATATTTTGTGAAGGAAGTGGGTTGTCTCAAGTAAGTTAATCTATGTAGCCACCTTGGTGCCCACCTGGTGGAACATCTCTTTAAGTGATTTGACTCCCCTCTGTCGATAAATCCATTCTGTAAATTCAAATCAACGTCATTCTATCATTAGCCGCTTTGATTTTGTTTAAATTAGTTTAACCTTTGTCTTCAATAATTCCATTGATTTGGTTGGGTTTACAGTAGTCGGTAGGAATTGGAATGATCTGTCTGTGTAAATGTGTCCTTGTTGAGTGTTTATTGAAATTTCATAAGAAATATGATGCGTTTGTTATTCAACCCAAGTACCCTAACATACTTTTTATGAAGGACTACAGTGATTTCTGTTGTCATTCTACAGCTCCACAAAAGTCATCTACAGTACCTCATTTCCATGTGTACACATTAATCAGGAATTCTGAATTGCCATATTACATTCCCAGTATTTTGAATCATAGTTTGAAATCTGAGAGCTTAGTCTTCATTTCTCCAAACTATTGGCACATCTAAAGTACTTTAATTTCATTCTTGGGGCATTTATAAGCAAGGCGTTACCATTTATCAAATTCACTGTGTTTGAGATTATATTTTTGTGACAAATGTTATCCCCTTTCCCACGTTTCTGCCACTTCCACCCCCCCCCCCTCTTAACCTGACTTTACTTGTAACGAATTTCATCGTATCATTTAGGTTAGTTCAGGTACAACAATCGGTCTTACTCTGGGTACTGCACCAGAAGAGGCATCTGCAGAAGTACCCTCATCAGCTGCAGAACCGGTTGCCATGGTGACAGAAGAAGACAAGAAGAAAGCAGAGGAAATAAAAAATGAGGGTGAATATATATACTTATATATATACATATATACTAGGGGAGGGATAAAGGAGTGAGCAAGGATGGGGTGACAGGGAAGGATAGGGTGACGGGGTAGGTTAGGCAGAGGGGGTAAGATGGGGTGTGGGTAAGGATGGGGTGAGGGGAACGAAGGGGTGACAGGGAAGGATGTGGTGAAGGGGAAGGTTAGGCAGAGAGGGTAAGATGGGGTGTGCGAAAGGATGGGGTGAGGGGAAGGATGGGTGAGGGGAAGGATGGGGGTGACAGGGAGGATGGGGGTGATGGGTCAGTCAGAGGGGGTAAGATGTGGTGTGGGAAAGATGGGGTGAGGGGAGGAGAAGGATGGAATGAGGGGAGGGGAGGGGAAGGATGGGGCGAGGGGAGGGGAAGGATGGGGTGATGGGGAAGGTTAGGCAAAGGGGGAAAGATGGGCTGTGGGAAAGGATGGGGTGAGGGGAAGGATAGAGTGAGGGGAAAGGATGTGGGTGAGGGGAAGGATTGTTGTGATGGGGAAGGATGTTGTGATGGGGGAATGATGGGGTCAGGAGGAAGGATGAGGTCAAGGGAAGGATGAGGTGAGTGGGAAACATGGGCGCAGGGTGAGGACATTAACAGTGTCATCCTAAAAGGCACACACTTGTGTTGACAATTGCTTTACCATCAGAGATTGGTCAAATATAGAGCAATTTTCAAGATGCTATTGTGTCTTTGACTAACTTGTTAAGGTCACTTGCGTTATATATTCTCCATATTCTTCTTTCGTTCTTTCTGCCCATTTTTGACACAAGAAGCCTACTCTAATACTTTTTCATAATAATTTTTGTTAAATATTAGAACTATTGATTTTTCCACAGGTAACGAGTTCATGAAGCAAAGTAGATTTGAGGAAGCCTCCGAGGCCTACTCTAGAGCCATAGCTCTGGATAGCGCAAACGCTGTTTACTACAGTAACAGGGCAGCAGCTTACAATAAACTACAGAAGTATCAAAATGCCGTAGACGATTGTCAGAAAGCACTCACTTTAGATCAAGATTATAGTAAAGCATATGGCAGGCTAGGGTGAGTCAGATTTGATTTATTTGAAGAATTTTTTTCTTTTGTGGGCGGGGAGGGGGCGTGGTAGGAGTGTGAAGATGGGTTTGTGCCCTTTTAACTCCTGTTTAAGTGGTAGGAACCGGGTTAGAACCTACTTCCTACAAACTATCGGGTATTTACTTGTCCATATACAACATTAAGACACATATTTTGTCCCTACAGTTTAGCATCCATACAAATATCTCACCCCTTACCTTAAACACACATATTTACTATTTACTTGTCCATACAGCTTTAAGACACATATTTTGTCCCTCTTGTCCCTACAGTTTAGCATATACAGGTTTGAAAGAACTAACTAAGGCCAAGGAAGCTTATCAAAAGGCATGTGAATTGGACCCTAGTAATGACAGCTACCAGACTAATCTGAGAATAGCGGAACAGAAGTTACAAGAGACTAGTCTAAACGTGAGTAGTCCACTCTCCTCCTTTGCTATCTCTTTCTATTTTTTTTAATGCTTTGATAGCCTGGCTATGTGAGATGTGGGTTCTGGCGGGTCTGGGGAAGAGTGTCTGGGAGACTCTGTTGACTAAAGAAGGGATAATTTACTGCAGCTGCACCAGATGGTAACTGTGGGGTTGTCTATTGGGTATAACTGCACCTGGAGAATGGTTTTCCATTTCTGCTCGCTGTGAAGAATAAGCAAGTCTTCTCTCTTTGTTTGTCAAAGTCTCTCAAATGTGGTGGTGGATTTTTGGAAGAACTATTGCGGCAATTACTAGTTTTGGCAATTACTAGCTATGTATGTATGTTTTTATGTGTGTGTGTGTGTATGTATGTATGTTTTTTAGATCCTCCCGCAAGTAGGAACTCGCGAAGAAGCCTCATTGGCTTATGAAAGCCGCAAGCTGACCGAAGTCGGTCTCTTAGATTCATATTTAACGTCCATGATTATGAATTGTCAGTTGTCAACAACTCTGTAACTGGACGACATACGTTAATCTTGGAGTGACTTGAACCAGGGACCTTATGACTGGAAGGCACCGGCCTTAACCACTGAGCTAACACTCCTTTGTATGGAATATGTCTTTTTGGGTGGTGGTGGAGGGGAGGGGTGCGGTGGCTTGCTCTGAGGCTCTTGGTTGATGAACTTGGGCTTAATTCCTGCAGCCATCACCATATCTGGCCAATATTGCAGGCGGGTCGTCTGTGCCGGTCAGGTACCATAGGGATGGTCCTGGGTGGTTGTTTGGGTATAAGCACTTGGTAGACCGTCGTCGACTATTTCCTTGAGTTCCTTCTATTTAAGACTAAGCATGTGGACTTTTCTTTGTTTGTAGAAGTCTCATACATGTGTAAATAGGGTGTTTTTTATGGGGGGGGGGGGGATTTGAAGCCAATTGTCAGATATTTTGTGACTAAGCTTCTTTACGTATGTTTACAGGCTGACGGTGCAAATCCAGGTCCAGGAATCGATCTCGGTAGTTTAGGTCCAAGTCTTGGCGGTCTCGATCTCAGTTCACTGATGTCCAATCCAGCCTTGATGAATATGGTAAGATTCTTGTTTTGCTTTCATTCCTCTCAATTTTTAAAAAAGTTCAAATTTGGTAGAAATTTACTTCATCCTTCCCTTACCTATCTCCTGCAGAAACCTAGCTTACAAGAACTCGTTTGACACTGTGTCACCCCCCCATCCCCCCCCCCGGCCGACCGCTTTAAGTCAATGTCCTCGTCCTTTCAAATTATTCCATTCATACATCTGACAATGAATTATTTAATAGTTCTAAACTGCTTATTTCTAAACTGCTGACATCTTAGACAAGACTTGACATACTTGCTAATTGTG
>KN886310.1:15767-30674 GCA_000934455.1 Apostichopus parvimensis
GAATTTGCGGTAGGAAATGCACAGATGATCCATTCTGTCGTCCAAATCCCCTCCCCTCCCACTCCGCTCCCCTCGCCCTCCCCCTTGTCTCCCACATATTCAATCCAGTTTTTCAGTCAACTACAAGGAACGATTTGTTCGAAAGCTTTAAAAACACCCGAATAATATATATTGTAACCCCGGCTTAGGGGATTCCTCGGTTTCCGTAAATCAGCTGCTATATGCATGCTTGTTTCGCAAACGTTCATTCATGGAACAGGCCGCTGCTGCGTGATCAGTCCGTTGTCAGTCTTCTCTGATTGGTTGAAAATTATTCGTCAATGATCTGATTAGTCGAACCTCTGACAACACCCCCAACTGACCTTTCTCACGCGGAGCGCGCGTTGTTTTGGTCTTGAATCATCTGAAACGCCCTAAGCATGATCAAAACATATGATTGTGAAAGAGACTAGCCGAGACAGGAAATATCGATGCACGTACAGTATACTGGTAGTATTACTAAAACTGTACATGAAAATATATCGAGATTGGTATCACAAAAGGAACGACGTTATATTACATCGAACTATTTTACATGAGGAATCTATTGGGATTTAGTAAACATATTCCTTGATCGTATACAGGCAATTCTAATATGGAGTGTTTTCCTCCGTCTCCGCCATCAACTCCTCCGTCGCAGTTGGTAAGTTGGAGTTTTGTTTTGCTTTTGCTCGTTACGAATACGATTACGAATAAGAGAATTGCCATTGTTATGTTGTTTTAAATTTAATATTTATTGCGAAATTACAATTAACGAAGGTCTATCGTAACCGATTTTTGGTTGCGTTCCGTCACAAGCAAGAACTTAAATGAGCCTTATATAAGATATTGTGCTACAGCTAGGCCATAGCTGGGCAAAGTTCTGATGATTATTTTGACGGGCCTAATTTTTGTTCGTGTATAATTCAGCACAGCCCTGACTCCTCGAGGCCAAGGAATCCTAACAGTAACACTGATGCTTACTTAGCAGGCAACAGCCGATTTCCCTAATTCAAATTCAATTTCCATGACCCCTAAACGTATAACGTAATACTGATGATAGGCAGAGGTAATTGTTGCTTCCACTGTTCCAGTTCTAGCATACTTCCTAGGCCCAGGGCCTAGTTCTAACTTAGGCCTAGGCTAGCCTAGACTTAGCTTAGCCTAACCTAGGCAATGGTATGTCTAGTCCAAGTGGATAGTTAGAGCTTCGTGGCCATTATTGCTTTTAACCATGTAGTTAACCCTCGTTGAGTAGGCTATGAACAGTAATCTGTAAACCTAGGCTAAGCTAGCTATCAGTACTACCAATATTTTAATTATGTTTTATCATAGCTTATTGTAGTCAAAGTCAAATCTTTTCAAGGGCCAAAATAAACTATACTAGTCTACCTAGCCAAGCCTGGACCAAAGCTAACATCGGGCTTGTAATTGTTCTGACTTGCTGTTTCAGCAAGTTGAGCCTGGGGTTAAGCCTAGTAGTAGTATGGGTCAAGGTTTTTCTTACTTCCCGAAACATTTTGAATGTGAGTCACAGTGAAGGAACTGTGAGTGTGACAGTAATAATAATAATAATTTAATCTTATATAGGCTAGTGCTTTAAATCAAAAGAATCATCTCAAAGCACTTCACAGAATCGCATAAAATAATACAACTTAAAATATTACAGCCTAAAAATAATGCATCCTAAGAATTACAAAAATAAATCAAAGTAGGCCTAAGTCCTAGGCCCAATCGTGTTTGCAAACAATTCATTTTATCTTCAAAATTATTTTCTTGCCATTCATCAGTACGGCTTCCATTTACTGATTTTAAATTGCTGCCAACATTTTCCTGTAATATGCTAAAATCACTTTGTTACCGAAACAGACAATGATTTAAGCATAATAGTTATAGTAGTATTATTATTTATAAATTAAAGGCCTAAGTAATCAGCATTGTTTTTTATTGTGTCATTTTGCAATGTCTTGCTACGGGTTGCAGAGTAGCTGTAAAAAGAAAAGTTGCCAAAAAGTTTGTTGATTTGTGTAGAGCTGTTAATATAGAAAGAAAACTGGATTAAAAACACAAGCATCAGTTTTCCCTCTTTTATGTAATACTATTAAGGGGAAAAAAACAATTTTTGAATGATTCCACATTTCATATAGCATAGGCCTAGACTACAGGCAAGATAGACCTTAATGATATTGTTACCCGTCTCATTTGACTTTCAATTTCTTTATTGGTTCAGAGAGAAAAAAGTAGAACCAATTTTGACGAGATTGTGTGTTCTTCGTTAAATGGATACAGTTCAATGTCCTTCAAAATTATCGTAATTGCGTAATTCGCCATGAATGGAACACTTACAAACATTGTGATTTTGGTACTGACATAGCGATATACTATTACTAGCAGTAACACTAATGAACACACGTGCTGTGCATGTCTCATTAACATAACAATTCGCAGGGGTTTGACCGTTGGTTTCTTTTGTTTTGATGATTAACATATCAGTTGTTAGCTCTATTGAGGGGTGGAGTTTATCATCAATATCAACCACTGCGTGAATCCACAAAGGTCATGCACAATTTTTTTTGTATTGTGTTACGATCGAGTTTGTCATGAAAGAGACCTTGAAGTAACAAATTTGTTCAAAGTTAATGACCTGATAAACCGCGTCGATAGTAAACACACACCAAGAAGAAAACAATCGGCTAGGATGTGATCGATTACGAAAGGAGGCATGCTGCACCCTCCATAGGGCATGGCATGCTGGGGGAGTGTTCTTGGGTGGATCGTTGCTACAGTTACGAAACAATATATCATTTGTTCCATTCATGATATCCATCACGTTTGCACAGGTTGACCTTACTTTATCTTTGAGGGCGGGAACATATTTTAATTCTACTGACATTGTTGGTTTAGATCCCGTTCAAATTCTGATAAGCATGCGTAAGAAAAGAGGTTTATTTATCTATTGTTGATATACTTTCTCGGCGTAGATTTATCTTCTGTTGTCACGCGCAACTTGCTATTTTCTAAGACTGGTTGCAACCTTTGTAGTTGACTGCATTCTTACACAAGAGGACAAGTGTGTTTTCTAAATCTGTTTTGGTGCACAAGGGAAATGTGGTTATTTATCAGCAAGAATTTTTTTTCCAAAATCAAATTTTGGCATCACTTACTAAAATGTCCCATAATTTAAATTAATGCCCAGTCTTAGGTAATGGGGAAAAAGAGCTGGGCGAGGGCCGGGGGAATTGGTAGGGCTTGGTGGAAAGATGTACACTTTTCATTTTGATAGTACCACAAGTGTTGATTCTCTGCAAATAAAGAGTCAATGCCATTAATAAATAATTTGATGATGGTTAGCATATGAATAAATTTCTTTTTCCCTCTTCCCCCTTTCTTCTTGAAGGATTCTACTCATTTCAAGCCCACAAAAGAAACAATGAATGTTGCCAGATCTGATTTTGATGCTATTCAGACGTTGCTCTCCATGAGGAGAATGTCACCGCCAGTGTCTGAGGACTCATGTAGCAGCATGGAAAATTCAGAAGATGAAAGACGCCGGATACCGGTGGTGCAGGCCCTTCGTGTCCCACCATTGGTCGAATCAATGTCCGGGTTTGTTGTCAAGCCAACCTTGCAACAAAATTATCCTGAACAGCATTCAGTGGTGAGTACTGTCTTGAGCATTATATCATGAATGGTACTAGTTGTCCTGAAGTTGTTGATTTTGAAAATTTACGTGGTTGTTTTTGTAGTTTTTTTTGATCAATTTTGCAATTTGATCAAAGTATTTAAAACTTTTAGCTTCCTTGCAAAGCTGAGCCACAACCTAAATTATATGAAACTTGCCTTTCTTGATATTTGTTTCGATTGTTTAAATTATTTGAAAGTTAACTTTGGATTTAACTAGACCTGTGTGTCTTCTAGGGTTAAATTTTCTTCTGTGCGACATTTGCCATTAATGTACATTAAATGGGACATGAAAAGAGGCTTTATTGAAAATAGATTCTTTGCACATCTGTTGATTAAGGGCACATTTTGCTTACTTTAGGTAAAGTGTGATGTCATGGTGAGATTTATACATCTTGATGTCAGGGTCTTTGGAGTCTTACATGATCAGCCATGCTCTAGTTCAATTTTTATTTTGTTTCTCTTCCTAAATTCCACAGGACATCATGACGCCTCCAATGACTCCACCACACAGTAAGGTTGCAATGTCTGATGTCATTCCTCAAGTCTCCTTGTGTCAAGCTTCTCAGCCTTCCAGTCACACCACCTCTGTCCTGGTTCACACTAACTCCCTACTGATGACCCAGAGGCAGGCAGCTTGTAGCGTCGTCTGCGCAACGCCGAGCATTATGAGCAGTAGGGTATCACCGACTGCCTCCTCAGATCAAAACAAAGCACAGGTGATAGTCAGAACTTCATACGATAAACAACCTGCAACAAGAGAACAAACCGGTAGCCTTGAAACCTCACATGCACAACAACAGCAACATCACCAGCTGGAACAAATCCCGATGGAGGCGAGTGCCCCGACAGCAGCACCATCACCACCACCACCACCAATTGTGCAACAACACAATGGAATTCAGGCGGTGCTGTTAAGTAGTGGTGCTCAGACACAGGGACAATTCACAAGTACAAATATGCCATACAGAACTCAGACGTTGGTGCAAGTCTCGCAAGCAAATGCTGTTAAAACGTCACAACCTATGTCTTTCGTCAGCCATAACGTTCAGCTGGGGCAGTCCCACCCGACGGAAGACGGCTCTCTTAAGACTGTCCTCATGGCAATGCCACTTCACACAAATTTAATTCTGGTAGGGTCAGTTCCGACGAGCAAGACTGAGAACTCGACGGGACAAAAGTTGATCCCACTTGCTCCTGCCCCTGCACCGAACACCCCTGCAGCAGCCATCTTGAACAGGCAGCAAGCAGTAGCTCAGATGGAGTTCTCCCGAAGGAGAAATCACATCTGCCATTACGAAGGATGCAACAAGACCTACTTCAAAAGTTCACATCTCAAGGCCCACATCAGAACCCATACAGGTGAGTGTACTTTGAATGTCAAAGGTCACGGACCATTGAAGGTACTCCAAGGCCAATCTTATTTATTCCACTCATCATGTACACTAATGTTCGGTTACAAGCAAAATGCTTTTCAAAGATTGATTTTGAAAATGTTTGCAAAGGCATTTGAATGTTAAAGTAAGTTGAATTATGAATATATCCATGAGTATTGATTTATGAAGGATTGCTAAACATTGCTTGGTTGGTAATGAATGTGTTTCTTGTTATAATTTGATCACTTTCATGCTGCTGACTCCAATCCATATCACTATCAGAATGTTCTTTGCTCTCCCATGCACATGCCACAAGAGAGTAACATTTGGATGTGGGGGGGGGGGGTGTTGGGGATGGGAACAAGCAAAGGGGGGGTGAGGTGCTAGGTAGGAGATTGATACTTAAAGGGTGAATAATTTTTTCATTTAACAGGATCTGCAGTTTTTAGATGAGTTTGGAATGGTAGAAAGCTTAGAATCACAATCATTTAGTTTTCTAATTCTCCTCAGTATTCAATTTTTCAGGTGAGAAACCTTTTCAGTGCGTCTGGCAAGGCTGTGACAAACGGTTTGCGAGGTCCGATGAGCTGTCCAGGCACAAGAGGACTCATACAGGGGAGAAGAAATTTGTGTGCCCGATGTGCGAGCGTAGGTTCATGCGCAGTGACCACCTGACGAAGCACGCCAGGCGTCACCTGTCGGTGAAGAAGGTTCCCAACTGGCAGATCGAGGTCTCCAGGTTGTCCTCTATGGCAGCAGCTGCAGAGAACCAGAGCATGATTCCTGTCATGCTTGCCTCATCACCTAGTAAGTGAATTACAGGAAACATCATCAACAACAGATGACAACAAAGATATGAGGTATTACAGCTCAACCAGGAAGAAGCTGCTGCTTGCTGCTGCTGCTGATTGGGAGGAGTGAAACTCAGAGCTTCTCTGAAAGAAGAGAGGTGAAGGCTGCTGCACTGTTAGCTACTGATCTATGTAAAGGAGCTCATTTAATAGAGAAATCAAATAGCAGTGTAGTGTATGTGGAGGGTGATAGGTAGAGTAAGAACTGGCAAGCACACTACACATGTATATGATTGCAACATTAAGGCCATGCATGATATAGTCAAGGTAAATGACCCCTGTTATGTATAATATGTCATGTTTTCCCTACACAGTTAACAAATTGACAGGTTGAGTCTGTAATACGCAGGGAACCCAATGGTAGTGATATCGGCGCCGCCATAAAATGCTTAGAGTTCTTCAACCCGATATGTAGCTCTTCATCTCATTGCTGCGGTGTGTGTTATTTATGCACACTTTAAACACTCATGATGTGTATCATTTGTGTTTATTTATTGTTATATAATATATATGCAATTGTTTCATTAGACTTGCTTGGCCTAGCTTTGACAAACAATGTTTTCAAACTATCTAAAAGACTACCGGATTTTAGTTTTAACCAGGATAAGGTTGGTAAACGGCTTCTCATTATTATTTGTCACGCACTACATGAAATAAGTCAAATGTGATTTTAGCCAAGCGAACACTGTATAAACTCTGAGGATTAAATTAGTATTGTACTATATGTAACATCTCTGTACTATATCAATTAACTATGTAGCATGTTCTTGACTCATTATCTTTAGAAGGTAGATTGTTGTAGACATGTACTTCAGTAGTCTAGTTCTCATATGGATGTCAACTTTGTAGCCATTGTTATTAGTGCCTGTAACTACAACTGCTACTACAGAACTTGCCTTTTAACATACAATGTTGCATTGATTATATCTGTAGGCAACAACTATTCAATTTATGTTAGGTTTTTCTACTCTCTGTTTTCTTGCATACTACATGTTTGTGTGTTTGTTTTTTTTAACAACATGGACACATTCTTTAGTACTTCCATAGTGCCACATTTTTTATCACAGTTATCAGTATTAATATTTTCACAGTCTCTCAATGTGTAATGTGGATATTTCATGCATTTTCACCATTTTTTTTAAAGGGAAATGAAAGGAAGTTGAAATTCAGTTAAAGGCAAACTATGGTTTATGTTGTAACTTGTGTGTGTCATCGGTAGAGAGCATTTACATGATAAATGCTGACAAAGCTTATAAACTTGGATGAAGTTTGCCACTTAGTGTTGACCTAACAGTAAATTGTACAGTGGTTAGTTTATTAGCAAGAACAAAGGTACTCCATGTGATAAGGTTTTAAATTATATAAAATAATTAAATTCCATAATGAATTATATAACATGATTTAGAGAGTGAAATGGAAGGGGAGGGACAAGGGGTCCAAACAATGGGAAACTCAACCCCCAAAACATGCTGAAAGTGTTAAAAGTCATGTAAAGGGTGGTGGTCAACTTATACAAACAAAAAAGGTCTTTTAGTTAATGCCTAAAGGGTTTCTAAGTTACTTAACTTTTTAAAGGTTCACAAAATTATATTCCAGCATTTATATATCAATCTCCTTATTTGTGAGGGCAAAGCCCCCCCCCCCCCACACTGCAACATTTTTTTTAAGTGCAATAACTTTTCAATGCTTTAATAGAAGGTACATGTAATTTAAATAAATTATTTTGTGGGATGAAGGGGAGCTATTACATAGTTATTTATGTCTTTAGATACAATGTAAAGGGAACTAGTCATGGGAGAAATTATATTTAAATGGATAAAGTCCAACATTTTTCTTTTTTGTGGGGGGGGGGGGTAAGAGTAAGGAAATTTTACCAAATATTATCTTTAAAAAATAATTAAACAGTATTTTTAGTTAGAAAGCTTCATTCCGTGAAAATTGAATAAATCATTTCTGTATTATTATCATGTCTACTGTAAAAGCATTCATTGAAACTTGTGAGGCTTTGAGTCACAAGGATGGGGGGTTAGGGGGTGGTGTTTAAAAACAATACAATGGAGGGGGGGGGGTTGGGATTGGCTTAAGACAAGACTTTGTATGCCAATGATACATTGCAAATCACCCTGAGAATATATCAACAGAGAAGTGGTGTGGAACAGAGAAAAATTCCAATCTTAGTATTGATGTACTTTTTGATATCTATATTTTTTTTATACTGACGACAAATACAAAGAAAATTACCTTTAGGAGAAGAATAGAGAAGTTGTGTGGTTTAGAGAAGAGATTGATAAATGGTATTCTTAAAAGGTACAATTTAAGTTACACTGCATGTATAGAGTTAATGTGGATGATAGCTTTTATGTGACTGAAATCGTTGGAAATCATTTCATACTTTTTCAAGTGCAAAAATGTGTAAAAAAACTTACATTTACTTGTTCTCTTCTTATTTGTCTCTGAACTTTCTCAAATAAGGCCAGTCCAGATTGGAGTTTGCCTAGCTATAGCAGAGCATTCTTATTAGTTGCATCAGTCCCCCCCCCCCCCCCCTTCGGACTCCATCAATCCCTCTCAAAATAAATCAGCTTCTTGCCAAGTTTGAATACAATCTCATACTGGACTTTTTGGAGGAACTTGATTATAGCTCGGATATTCAAGTTAACAGTCAAGCAATGACAAAGCAACAATATGATGACAAAAGCAACAATATGATTCATGACGAAAAGGTTAAGGAATTTATGGAAATTTTTATGGCGCTTGTATGTGTGTTAGTGTGTATATGACCAATATGGCTTGTAAAATCTATAACTCCATAGTATTGAATGGTTGTACTGTATATCCTAGTATAAGAACGCTACTGCCTGTAAGGGAGCGTTGGTAGCAAACAAGCGCCCTCCTTAACTTAAAATAATTGTTAAAAAACACAAATACCCAGAAATTTCGGCATAACGATGTAGAATTTCGACCGAGGGACTGCATTGTTAACGCAAAGGCTGAAATTTCAATAGGTCGAAAGTCTGAATGAAGCGAAAGTTTTTGCTAAAATAATCGAAATTTTGAGAAATGAGTTAATCCCCGATTAAGAATCACCTTAGCTTCCACGTATATAAAGGGAAATTCTCGTAGCTGACAATGCCATATTAGATAATAAATCTTCAACATTGAAAACCCCATCTCGGTTTCATTTTCCCTAACACGAGAAATCAATATTGATTGAAAAGGAGCTGTTTTGACTGGCTTAACCCTTAATTCAACTTGGGAGTGATACGCAATATGTGGCCTATGACGTTATCATGCAATATGTTCTTCAAAAGCTTTCCGATTATAATTTTTTCGTTGATTTATCCTTTAAATGTGATATAGTTTGAATGTTTGCTCAGCTGTCAATTTTCTCGGTATTTAGAATGTCTCCCAAATACAACTTTTCTTGTATACTGCAATATTATTTCCTCTGTCAGTAATAGAGATACCTATTATTAAGATTAAATAAGTACATTTTCAGCGGAATTTCCGTGAAGACAGATCTGCAATTACAAAATATCACCAAATTTCATAAAGTTCTGCGAGGATGTGTTTCATTTTTACCTAAGTATGAAGAAATCTTCTTCATGCACCGGAATAACCCTTCCATATAATGCTTACTGTTGCGTTCGGCAAGTCCTGCCTGTCATTACAAGATTACAACGTTCCTGGTAGTGACATAGTCAACTTCAACATACAGTGTCAAAAAACGACATAAAATAAAATGAACGAAATGACGCGATCCGACCTATAATGGGGGCAGTATATAGCAATACGGATCAGAGCCGTATATAGAGACGGCTCTGATACGGATCTGCCATACCAATAGTATCCGAAGTATCATATAGGACTTCACCCACATGGAACATTAGTAAGAGCGAGGGAAAAGTCTGTCTTCATGAACTAGCCAGGGAAAGAGCTTCGGTTGCATAGGGGCCACCCCTGCCCGCCCCTGAGTCCCATACCGTATTAATCGTCACCGTTGTGGAGAGTGATTCAAGCAAAGCTTCATGAATGAAGACGTTTATGGGGAAACGCTATATGATACCACTAAAATGTTTCACAGAGTTCTATAAAGCCAAGAAATTTTGCGAATTGATTTCTTGCCGGATATTGAAAACGGAAGTATACAAAATATATCACCAATTACTGACCGTATTTATAGATACACGCCTAATCAACGCACATGCGCTTCCCGATTCATCAGGTCTTTGATGTTGCAATTTGGGCTTACGGATGGAGGGGGAGGGGTGGGGGTATGCCACCATATCCATCAACAGTCGGGTATTTTTGCATTCAGTTGGGGATAATTATTTAGAGAAGGTCTATGAAAATGAAGGCATCCATGTCTCTGCCTGAATCAGGTGTGGATTTAGGATTACTCCTAATCGACACATATATCCTTTCCCTTGTGATTGTGTTGTTGCACCTCCCTGGGTGACTTCCATATCTATAACTATTCTTTTCAAGTTGCTGATGGAAACGCTGAGGAGGTTTTGTAGGTAATGACACTAGGCCTACAATAAGTGTTACATTTTGGAACATGCAACTCACGTACGACTCTCCACGTCTTTTGACAACATGCTAAACTCAGGTGACCTGGAAAAACCAAAGATAGCCAAAGAGAAACACTCTTTTATGTGGTCTGTTCAGGCGAATCCTTTCGCCGATCCTTCCCTCTCCCACCCCAACCCTCCCCCGTACCCCGAACTCCTAGACAGTAGACAACCGCTTTGGTTCTCAGGGAGACCGTCCAATCACCCAGAGCTTTTCTTCCTTTTGTTCACAAGATAAATTTACTGATTTCAGAAATCTTACGTGAATGCTGATTGGTTCGTATTCCCGCGTACCTTGGAAAACAACAATTTCGCCACAGTAATGGAGACTACAGAAACCCCCGTCCAGAACGAGGTTTGCTATTATTCTTATATTGAAACAGTGGTTGATTAGTGACATTTGATTGTTCAGACATGAAAACACTTATTTTGTGTTAAAAAATGTGTTCATAGTCAAATAAACGCGAAATATCCGCACACGTGGATGAGGAATTAATAGTGACTCGAAAGCGATTACTTAATCATGTTAGGCTGATTATACATGTACTACACTTGGCACGTACGCCGGTAACCTTAGGCCTCTTTTGGCCCGTGTTTTATTATAGCTACAACCAGTATTATACTTATAGTGTTATTAGGCTATACAACTGCAACTCTCACAATAAGTTAATGTACACAATACAGTGTGAGTCTATGTTTGTAAATAATTACGAGTTTGTATTGTTAGCTTACACATGTGGGCAATTTGATGTATATTCATGTGATTAAATATAGCCTAACACAATATCTTAACCAGCTAGTTTCACATGAAATTACATAGCCTAGTTGTGGTACTGCCAGGCCTAGCCTGAGTTGGCATAATAAACTTTAAAGTTTCAGGGTTAGCTGGCTAAGCTATATGAGGTTGAGAAATTCCCACTGTTACTCTATTCAGTTTTTGTTTAAAAGACCCCAAATAAAGTTCACCAAACCCAAGGCTGCAACCTTCGCTTGAATTTTAGCATCTAGCCTAAGGCTATAGCCAAACATTATGGTAGGCCTAAATAGTTTTGACTTTATTATAATCAGAACAGTTGTATGATCTACCTTCCAATGTTAGCCTCAGTCATAATAATGTGCTTCTGGCATGGGCTGCCTTAACATTTGCCAAAAGCATACACTGAATGTGATCCTGATGCTAGGCTACCTGTATTTTGTAACAAAAGCATTATACATTGACAAGTTAAGTTGTTTTTCTGAAGTCAAGAGTCCAACTCAACAAAGGCCCTACTTCAGGCAGGTATTGTCAGTCCCTAAGGAATGTGTCCAAGTGGTGAATAAGCTTTGCAATGCCGTAGAGATTTTACGTGAGAGCCATGAGGTAATGAAGGTGTAGGCAATTTTTCCAGTGTCGCTACTTGATTGGGTTGATTTTTATAAGTCACATGGGATCGTTTGAAATGTTGTATTTTTGTTGTAATTTAACATTACTATGCAGGATTGCAGAGGTGTACTGTCTTGTGTATACATTCAAAATAATACATTTACAGCGGGTACAGTACCAGAAATGTAGAGTGATGGAAAACCACAAGTGCAGTAACGGAGTGTCTAGGTATTGCAAAAGATTTTGTTAAAATGCAGAATAGAACTTGTAAAGCATTTTGGAGGGACGAGAAAGCCAGAATTCCTAAACCATACTGATCAGTTGGACCTTGGTAATTGTTCTACTGTTTTAGTCATATTGGGGTCTTTAAAACAGGAAACCTTCAACAGAAAATTGTATTAATGTGATTGGTTTGACAGGAAATATCAGAGAAGACAACTCCAGTGAAGGACGTAAAACAAAATGGACAAGATGGGGAATCGACGGCAGAGAGTTCTGGTCCAACAGAGGAAAATGTAGAAAAGAAAGAGGAGACAGAAGAGGCGGTTGATAATCACCAAGAAGAAGAAGAGGAAAGTAAGGGGGAAGATGAGGCGGACAAAGATGAGAAAACAAAAGAGAAGACAGTGAAAGATGAAGGTGATGAATCAGATGAATTGAGCAGTGATGATGAACCGCAGAGTAAGTCACAGTCACGGTAGTCATAAGTCACAGTCACGGTAGTCACCAAAGTTGTTGCGATATCAAATTTGTCTATGTAGAATAGATCTATATATGGTACAACAAGCCACACCCATCTTCAAGTTAACTCAATCAGGTTGGTACTTGCTGCACACTTGATGCCAAATGTCAGGGTCAATAAAATACAATATTTTGACTTCAGGTTATTATTTCTGACATTCAATTCTCCGACCAACTTGATAGAAAATCGAGGTATAACAATTCAAATCACAACCATTACAAAGGAAAGAATGACTGTATGTCAAGTCAGTATATATTCCAAAACCTATAAGAAACCAGACACATATGTGTAATGAGGTCCAGCCTGCTACCATTGAAGCTCTATTTTGGGGTGTACCTTTGAGTCCTTTTGACCAAAGTCATACATAGTTTTCACACATTTGTATCACTCCCCACCTCACCCCCCACACACACCTTGCCTCTTCCCTCCTGTCAGTCAAGACAGTCAGGAACAGTATAAAGGAATTGTCTGGTGGAAGATTTTGATACATTGTCCTTGTAGTTACTATTTTTCTCTTTCTAACCATGTGAAAATTGTCCCCATTCGACGTTTGCTTCGTTTAGAAATCTAGTTTTCAAATTCACCAGTTTCTCACCAAAAGTACCGTTTGTTCGAACGCTTCAATATGGTGATTGACGTAGTGCTTGCAAATAGGCAAAACAGGTGACCTGAAGTTAGCACTCCCATTTCCGAAGCAAATAAACTCTCACGTGTAAGCACATGTGATTGCCTATTATATATAACGTACATACTCGCGAGCGTATATCCTACGATGCCCAGTTGGTGTACTTGTATAGTGTTGCACATAGTACACTCACACTCAAACCACAGTTCATAAACTGTTCTTCGAAATCGCTGAAATAAAATTCACGGATCAAATTTACTGTAAAAAGCACTTGAAAAGCATTCGGAACACCGAAAGATGAAACTTGGCGGAATCGATGTCAGAGCAGAATGTAGTACCAAGAAGCTTAGGCTTCGCAGAACTGTCCGATTGTAAACGTTAGAGTAGCCTACACATGCGAACATTCTTCGCGCTGGAGCTGGATAGCGCGATGTATAAACAATGAAGAGTCTGCTGTTAAAACTTATCTTGTGTTACACAAAGACCACGAAATCACCGATCTACACAATACATGGCGGCTTAATGAGTTTTAAAAACATATCTAATTTATAAGAAATTTCACCGGAAATTAAGGAAGAAATTAATCTGTATACAAACGCGGTTTTGTGGTGATTACTGTAGGTACTGTTCTGAGCGTGGGTTATGGCGCAATCTGCTATAGCATAGCTGACGTCACGTTCTGTACTGTTCAAATCATATTTGAAATGTCTATCCTTAACAATTAAAAAATCGTTTCTCTGTCAAACGCAACATTAGCGTTCTCATACTTTGACAACATGTTTAGAAAATTATTTATCATTTTTTAAGGTAACTTCTTTGGGCCACCAGACAATCCTTTTAATATCCAAAAACAGAAACTATTGCATCATGCAAATTAAATGTGGTTCATTATTTCACTTATAAGTCAGAGGTTGAGTCTAAAACTCCACCTGGATCTGTTTCTTATACTTGCAGAGGGTTCGTTAGACGGCCCAGTCGAAATCATGACGGGGAAACGGGAAAGGAAAAAAGTCGAGAGGTTATCCATGCAGTCCCCGCCAGAGAAAGAAAAAGAAAAGTTTGAAATCAAGGAGGGCAGAGGAATTAAGCTTGGAGATTGTCCGATGGGTAAGTTTTCCAAAAAATTAGCAAGTTCCTGGGACAAAAAGCTGCTATATATGCATTGGATGAATATCCAGCAATCTTGTCCAATATATGCCTTCCTTATGATATTGTCCATGTTGTGTTTGCCGTGTGATTATTTAAGATGTTTAGCATTCCAAAAGAGTCTACTGTCTGGCAACATTTGTTGTTATTTTTTAGAATTTTTAAGAATAAATCGTTACAATTGCAGTGTTGTATATAATATAGAATTGCAGGCCTTGAAATTCAGGCTACTTACTTGCTAAATGCATGTGAATTTCGTTGTTTACCAGTCGATTAACAAACAACACTGGCATTTTTCTTACAGCATGTTGCACAATGTGCTTTTGTTTTAACTCTTCTTCTATTAACTAAGGAAAAAATGCCAGTGGGAATAAAATTTGAGCAGATTTGTTTTCCTAATTTTTTTAAAATTGTGAAATTGTAGGCCTGAGTACTGTATGTAACAACTTTATTAGGTGTGACAAAAGTGTTGCAAGATTCAACAACAAGTAGGTCCAACAATCACCAGTTCTACAATTTTCTTGATTATTT
>KN886310.1:35581-48533 GCA_000934455.1 Apostichopus parvimensis
ATCTGTGATGTCATAGTGCCACTAGGAACTGAAACCTTTTGAATGAGTTTGCTCTGTCATAATTTTCAAGTTAGAATGTTAACAATGTTTGACACTTAAATTAATCCCAGCATTAATTAGGTATTTTTAGGTCATGTTAAGCGGTTCATTATTTTAGGATCCAGCCTTTGCGCAACTCATTTATATTACGGAAAATAAACATTCCAGAAAGCAAAGAAAAACATGTAAACATTGAAGCATTGAAGTGGCTCGATGAAAAAGAGATGTAGGGGAGGGGGGGGTGGGGGGGAATAACTTGTATCTTCCGAATGGAATAAGAATTTTCTAATTTTTTGAGGGAAAGTTGTTCATGAAATTTATCTCTATCTTATATAAAAGAGATGCGAGATATGGGATTCTTGTCAGAAGCTAGCTGGCCAGCAGGCTTGTTGGGATTTCCCTGTAGTGGTTACAAAGTGTGGGGACAGCTAACCACTATATTTTGAATACAACAGGCTAAATAAAGAATAAGACTTGCTGTTAGATTCAGTATGTAACTATATTAACTCGGCCTCAACATTTAAGTAAATATGCAACGTGAAAAACTTGGCAAAGTACACTTCAAAATGAACGCACTGTTATACAATTATACTTAAAACAGGTATCAATTTACACTTAATTGTGGGATAAAAGTTACAATTAACTAGGGAGTATCAAGTGGCCACAAGACTAGTATATTGTGCACGTTAATAAAATAAGAGATAGGCTTATCTGGCAGGCGGGTCTGTATCTTCCAGTAGCACTGTATTCCTTGTATCTTCCAGTAGCACTGTATTCCTGTCGGCTGTTTGATTTGTTGTTGCTGGCTAGAAACCTCTTGACAATGTGAATAAGTCCTATAGAAGGTTTTTTTGTGTTCCAAAGTTATTATTAAATTAAACGGTAGACACCCAATGACTGGTATGCACCATAAATGATAAAAAGGGTCAATGAATGCCCGGCAGATAACAGCAAGTACAAAAAGGGACGGTGGGCAATAGCTATAGATGAACTTCCAGTAAATAACAAACAAGTTCGAATGGTGTCCTTCCCAAGGATAGTAGAAAGTCCAGGTACAATATTATCAAAACACCTACTAAATGACAGCTCTTCGCTCCATCAACTCCATTAGTGTGAATCTAGGCACAGTAAACCAGATGTATATACAATTTACAAATAATTCCTGCAACAAATAATTCCTCCAGAAAAGTTAAGATACGTTTTCATCAGTCAAGGTTGACAGCTTAGTTAACAACAACAACTCTATATATATCTACACAGTGGACAAACTTTAACCTCAAGAGTGCCCAACTTCTACTAATTCCCTGTTGACTGGCTCACAAAAAAACTGCATCTCTTTCTAAGACTCCTGGAAGTCAGCTCCTAAACCACAGCATATAAACATGTGACCAACTTAACTCCTCTCATTGGCCCAACTACACCCTTGGTCCCAGTAGCAACACTTAAAACCATCAGGGTTAACCATCCAATACTACATTTGCATACTAATACTGGGACACCCTGTTCCTACGAAAAGGGCAGGAAGTTGGGAAGTTGTTTATTACAGACAGAGCAAACAGGCAGAACTTTACACTAAACCTTTGGGTATCAGTATTTAATAATAATAATACATAATAATTATATAGCGCCAAACAAACTATGAAATAATTCTCGTAGCGCCTAACAAATTAATAACAATTATAACATATATGCTTTGGTGAAGAGATACGTTTTGATTGCATTAGAAACCGTTCACAGTATTGCACATTTTAATATGTTCTGGAAGTGAGTTCCACAGGCACGGTGCACTGGATGCTAATGTTCTCAAGCCATAAGCATGTGTTTTTACTCTAGGGATGAGTAACATCAGTGATGAATTAGAGCGAAGTGAGCGTGTGGATGGTGGTCGGAGCTGAAACAAGTTGGTGAGGTAGCTTGGTCCTACATTGTGCATACATTTGAACACCATCAGAAGTAGTTTATAGTTGATTCCTTCACGTATCAGGAGCCAGTGGAGTTCGATCATGGTAGGGGTAATGTGATCATACTTCCGAGTTCTAGTAACGAGACGTGCAGCGGTGTTTAGTACGCGTTGTAGCCTGTCAATTTGACAGCTTGAGATTATTTGATGTAAAATAAAGCATTCTTCGTAGGTATTACCAGTTGTGTTGTATTATTGATCCTCACAGGTTTACGACCGGAGGTCTGAAAGAGCTCTGTATGTGGCTGAACTTAGAGAAGGGTGGAACCAAAGAAGATATTATTCAAAGGATCTTCGAGTACTGCCTCAATCCAGTCATGTCCAAAAAGAAGCCGCCGGTCAAGAGTAAGTAATCTTGTGCCAACTGGTAATGGTCACAACCGGACGTCTTCAGACCCATATAAATACTTGATTGAAAGACATTTCGTTGCTTAGTGTTGTCAATACTTGTTAATGACTTGTTAATACTGTGTGTGGAACCCAGAAGACATTGTCTGTGAGATTAATCTTTTGTCAGACAAAATAATGAAATATTTAAACCAAACCATAAAATAGATGTATAAAATTAAATGAAAAGATGAACTTTACTAAATATTTGTTACACCTTCATGAAATAATTTAGTGTTCGCTTTTTGAAGTCTCTGGATTTTGCCTCTTATAAAGTATATACTATGGTTGTTGCGTACAAACTGCTATATATACATCTTTGCATGTTGTACAGCAATTTGCCAATATTGTATGCTAGTATAGCATTTTGCATTGCAATACTGGATAAGTTATTCCCTCTGTTAAGTTATTCCCTCCTAATGACAGCTATTATACATAAGATCTCTGTTACATGAACTTGGAACTTTCCTGTATGTGTCACGCCTACAGGGAATAACATATCCAGTCTAGCTTCGCAAAATTGCTGTACAAGTCCGAACATGTATAGCAGTTTTTTACACAGGAGCCATGCTATTATGTAAGAGACAAGATTGAGCCACATTAAGACTGCTACACAAAATTTGAACATTAAGTTATTCCCCAGGTGGCCTATCGTGAGATAGGCCTATATTGGGCTGCTAAGAATACATTATATATCTGGGGCCATGGTAACCACGGACGTCTGTTTGATTTGTTTGGCTTTTGTTATCAACTGCTGGGCTAATGTCAAGCATATCCCATTTTTTATTTGAAGATGTGTGAAACTCTGAATTTCTGTCTGTGTGTTGACCCTCTTCATATGTGGTCAAAGTGGCAATGCCGAACTAAATAGCAAGCTAATCTGACCATTGTTATTACATGACATGACACTATCGATAATCTTGAATAATCCTGTCATATGTTGCCAAACAGCATCACAGAATTACCTATCTGGTATCGCATAGCTTAATGCCAAAAGGTGAAGTGCTAAACCAATGCAAAGATGTCCGTATTTTAACGAGAAACAAAATTCATGGACTTGAAGGAGGCCACTCAAAATGTAAACCCTAAATTATACCCTTAGCATAAGTGGGCAAATCCAAACATCTCAAATAAGATCTTAGGTTACGTGAAAACATACTTGATTATGATAATCATACCAACTGTGGCAAGATATATTTTTGGCTCGTATCGTAATCGTAACGGTGATTTCCTAACTTGTTGAATCTGCTGCAGGGAAGAAAGGCTCAAAGAAAACGGGTAAGAAGAGGAAGAAAGTCGACGGAAAAGGAGACTCCAAGAAACGGAAGAAGAGCAGTAAGAAAAAGTCAGGCGACGACACCGTAGAGGACGAGGGAGATGGGATAGATGATGAGGAGGAGGATAATGATGATGATGATGCTGCAGGAGATGATCTAGAGGATGAGGACAGTGAGGTGGAGGTAATAGAGCAGGAGGGGGGACATTTGTTTTGGGCAGGGGGAAGGAGGGGACATTTAGTTTTGGGCGGGGGAGGGGAAATTTGTTTTGGGCGGGGGGGTAGTAGGGGACATTTGCTTTTGGTGGGGGGAGGAGGGGACATTTGTTTTGGGCGGGGGAAGAGGGGACATTTTGTTTTGGGAGGGGGGGTGAGGCGTGGAGAAAGTTTGGATAGTAGTCTGTAGAAAAATTGCAGGGCATGGAATAACCAATGCCATCATGTGACAAAATTGCTTTGGTGCTCTCCACATGCTATTTAGGAGGACTGAATAAACTTCCATGGGAAGTAGTGGGGGTGGGGGGGTGGTAACTATGTGTGGATGAGAAGTCAGATATATATTTTGTTTTTGGTTAGTATAACAGCTGGTTGCCATAAATTACTATATCAAAGTTTGACAGCTTACAGAGCAGAGACTGATTTAACTCTTTTCTGCTACATTCCAGGAGCCAAAGCAAAAGAAAGCGAAGAAAGAAACGCCGAAGCCAGTTAAAAAGACGAAGGCAAAGACCACGCCGAAGAAAACCTCACCTAAGAAATCTTCAGCCAAAAAATCAGCTGCAAAAATAGAAGGTGAGAAAAAACAGTCTTTGTCTCGCCATTCAAACATGACGTTCTGTTTGTGTGTCTTGAAACATTAGCCTTTTGCATACATCTAGTTCTGTAAGTTAACATGTCCACAGCAGATGTGAAGATGAAAAAAAGTTCAATTGTGTGATTTCTTCTTTGCTGAACGGTGGGAGAGTTGAGGTGAAGGTCAAATTTTATTAATGATCACATGACATCGATCATATTTATCAAAATGGTTTGCTGTAGAACTGGAATGCACTAAAAGTCAGGTGCAACTATTCACCTGAATTTTCAGATACAGTAAAATGGGTGTATAAAACCATGTCAAAATTTGCTGTCATTTTAAGTCCTGCAGTTTAGCTATGGCCATTTTTGTGTGCATATATATTCAACTTAGTTTTCATGGTCCTCAGTGAATATTTAAATATGCTCATGTTGTTTGTCTCCTAGATTCAGATGACGAGAGTTCGGATGACGACGCTCCCCTCTCAAAGAAGTCCAAATCTCCTCCTTCTGTAAGTTCACATGAGAGGTCTCTTTATCTGATATGTCAGAATTACTTTGATTTAAGTTGATAAAAAAAAAAATTACACAAAGAAGATTTCTATTAGTCCTCTGTAAATTTAAAATGAGGAATTTTTTGAGCTATTTGAGTTATTTATTTGAATTATTTGAGAATAAAAGGCCTTATACATACAGTCCAGCAATTCAACTGTAGCATTCTATTTTGGTCTCCTTATATGTCCTACATTTTCCATCAAAATACATACTTTGGTCCCAGTGTTTCCTTCCAATTTCCAACTTTATCCTACTATTTCTACATATTTTTTATTCGTACATTTTGTCCTATTTTCTTCATAACGGTGTGCTGAGATATCATGGTTTATGTTTTACTACTGATTTTTGTGTTTCTTTTGGAAGACTTTGTGGAAAGTTAGGAGGGTCTCTCTACTTGGACTGTTTAACTTCAGATTACTCTGAAAGAAACCTCAACATAATAAATATTTGTTTTGAAAACAAACTAATGCGGATGTGTGGTGGGTTGGGGTAGAGGAAGGGGGGTAGACCAAGGGGTAAATATGTTTCTTTTCAGGAATATGTTTTAACAAGTTACTCAAATTTTGCTTTACAGGACTCTGAAATGAAAACAGTAATCAGGAAATTCCTAGACGGGGCCAACTTAGAACAAGTAACCATGAAAACAGTGTGTAAGAAGGTCTACGAGATGTACCCTGAATTTGATCTGACGCACAAGAAAGACTTCATCAAGTCAACAGTCAAGCAGGTGAGTAACCACCCCAGTAACCCCCACCACTCCCACCCCCACCCCCTTTCAAACCACCCTTGACTATCTCCCATTTAGAGTCCAAATTGTAGTCATTCCTGGTAAATTCATATCCTTATTTATAGAGGATGTACTGTCCCTAAGTATTGCCCTTTTTTCAGTTTTCCATTTCTTGCATCATATTCAAATTATTATTGCGTTTCATATTAACCACTCATTTTTTTCCACTTAGTTCCAAAGTTATTCAATAAATCATATTTCAGACAATTTTTCGAGACAAAAACATGTTTTACATTTTACTGTGAAGCCTACACACTAATGAGGACATAATGTCAGGCTGCTTATAGAATGCATAGAACTTGTAACTCTTGCAGAATGTATGACAACACCTATAATTTCAAATTAAATGGAAAATTGCAAATCACAGGATCTTATAAATCCAAAATTGATCATTCTGGCAGAATATGTTCTCTCTGCAGGAAAAAAAAAAAGATCCATATTAAATAGTCATGAAAATAAAAGGGGTTAAAAATAAAGACATTTTTGCCTCACCTTTGTCAGACCAAACTGCAAATTTCATGACTTTTAAAACCCAGAAAATAAGTCTTTAATTTGCCCCCTCCCCCCATTTTCATTTTCCAGAATTTGTGGGAACCATTTGTGACCTTGTTGATATTTGTAAACATCTTTTTCTGCTGATGTCTCAACAAACAAGACATGTTTTTCTTCAAACTTTCAGATCATTTCGACATGACAGCTTAATGGAAAAAAAAAACATGCAACATGGAGAGGTCACCGTGACAAATGATTCAGAGACAATTTTTAGCCGCGGTTCAATCCAGTACCTTGTTGTCATCATTCTGTAAAGGTTAATGAAAAAGTTGCCGGTTTTACCCTCTTCCCTTAAGAAACCGCTGAAACAATATAAATGACCTCCATTCAATGCAGTAAATGTTGCGACATATATTGGGAAAAGACATATTTTTACATATTTTAAACGGGGTCATGTGACCTACTGGATATGGGGTAGTAGCCATCAGGGATTAGGAGTGGGGATGAGAGATGGGTGGGGTGGGGTGTATACATTGTTCTGGCATGCAATGGACAACAATAGCAAAATAAAAACATGACAGACATCCACAGGAAGGAGCATAGGCTGGGTATGCATTCATCAATCACTCAGCCTGTGGTAGTCGGTTGAACAACTACATGTCCTGACGACTCTCCAAATCTTGTCTAGTGGCATCCAGTGTCTTTGGTCGGGCAGTGTACAGGTCGGTGTAAAACAACAAGGTCTAAGTTAGTCATGTTTCTCTTTGGCTAGGAATGCTGTGTCTGCTTTACCTCGTCTGTCTAAATCCAGGCTGTACAGACCACTTGTCCAATGCACCATGACAATCTCTCTGTGACTGGTTATTTACCCTGTGTAAACTGCTTCTCACAGTTGCTCTCTGTTTTATCTTTGCTATACAGTTAATATCAACTGAAAGTCATTGCATATAGCCATTTATAAGGTTGGTGCTGTAAATGTGAAAATACCCATGTATCTCATCTCAGTGTCTCGATACAGGAATGTTTTTTTGCTGTTCGTCCGAGATGACCAAATTTTCTGCAGGCAGCTTGTTGTTTTACATCAATTTCAGATTGCATTGTTATTAAATACCGCAAGTAGTTGAAAATGATAGATTGGTATCGCCCTCATTCAATTTGAAGTTACTGAAATTTTATCAGAAATTCATGAGGGGAGTTTTCAAGATCTAAACCTGGTATTCTATTCACCAAACCTACACATTGTATGTATTGGTCGGTCTTTGTTGTCTTAGCTACATTTTTGCAGACAAATGGAATTTGCTGTTCGGATGACTAAGAGGTATAACCTTGTTGGCCTAGTGACAACCAGAAACAAATTTCTTAAAACTTTGCCCAACATTTTTGGACATAACATCTGTTTCCTCGGAATAAAAATGCACTCGCAACCTGTAAATGAGACCATCACAAGGGCCTTGCGCCATTTTGATTTAGACAGATCAGGGAACAACTTATTGTCTAACATCTGGGATAGCATGTTTCAGTTTTATACATCATCTTGCTTCGGAAACAGTGCTAAGGTTCTCAATACAAGTAGTTCAATAGGTCTTAACATTTTTGAAGTAAGATGGCCAAATTTGTATACCATTATGGCTCCCTAGATGAATGAATATTAATGTAAAATATGTAAATTTTGCTTACTAAATTAGGTATTGAAATATGGTAAGATTAGATTTTATTCAGAACGAAAAAGACGGTGACTGACTCATTTACAGTAAAACTGAGAAAAAAATTATTCTGGTTCAACTTCTTGAAAATCAGCGTCGAATGCCTTAAACGTCTTAAACGCCTCAAAAAGTTTACTCATTTGGACTATTTTAATACAGAGATGATTAGTCAATCCAGTTCTTTTTCACCCATTGGACGCACTTGGCATGTTTTAACTGAAAATGTTGGTAACTTTCTTCCCCTCATATTTTGGGGAAAATTTTGCTCTCGTTGTCCCATGACAGTTTTTGTGTATGTGTCAGTGTGGATAGGATACAAATGTTAAATTTAAAGTTTGGGGATATTTTCCTCCCTTCTCAGACAGTACACATGCAGATCATTTTATTATTGACTTTGAGGAATATTTTTTTCCCTGCTTATTGATTATTCCTTTGGAGACCATTTTTAACCATTTTTGTAAATTTTAACCAGAGTCGGAGGTTCATTTGTTAAGTTTTGTGAATTTTTTGTTTTCTTTTTCTTCCCAATCGTCTTGTTGCATAAATCTGTGAAATATATTTGTTCTTTATAATAAATGTAATATTATGTGAATTGACTAACTACAAGTGGTTGTAATTTTTTAGGTCAGAATTGCTAATTTTTGTAGAATTTTAGACTAAATTTGTTTTCGTCTTGTAGTAAGAGCTTTGAATGTGTCATGAGCTTGAATTTGGTAGTTTGAACCTAACAATACTTTTGAATTGGGAAAGGGGGTGGGGGGGGTGTTGGGGCTGTGTGCCAGGGTCATTGACCTTCCTTAATTACAATTCTGTAGCATGCTGTATATCCTAAAAGAGTAAAAGTAAGAGTGAATTTTAATTAACAAATCTGAAACTCAGAAAGGACAAAAAGCTCTTAGAGAGTGGGTTTAATTTGATATGAATTGAAAACAATGACTTTGTCTGTCTAATGATCCATGGGAGGTCTTTAAAATGGTTTGTTCTTCCTATTGAAACCAAGCTACTATCATGACACATTCAAAACTTCTCTAATTATGTACAGATCTCTGGTTGCCTTATACTGCTATGTGTGAAGCTTGTATCATTGTTTTCTTTGCTTTTCCATTCCAGAGTGAACATTTAAATTGGTTTTGTTTGGTTCTCTTCTTTCGGAGAAGAAGAGAACTCGACAGATTGTAGAAAGTAAAACACAGAATAAACTAGAAAAACAAGCGTTGAATTTGTCTTTGTTCTTGTTTTTTACACTTGATATATATACAACTTTTTAGAAAAACATCGACAAATATGTAAAAAAAAAGAGAACAGGTTACATCATAAGAGTACTAATTTGAGTAATTCTTTGCAGCATGCCTCAAGAATGACTAGAGTGGAATAAATCATTCATCCCCCATGTGAGGTAACAGCCTCCATCTGTCCCAATGGGTCTGTAAACATAATTCGGGGCAGGAACTTTTGCTTCATAACATAATTTATGTAAACTTAAGCTTTCTGATTAAGATACATTTTTTGTCAACTAGCACTAACGAGAGTGTTGACCAAGGAGGAGAAAATTTACTAAAATTTGACATATTACACCCTCTTAATGACTGCACCCATCTCTGCCACACGTCCCCCCCCCCCCAAAACCCGAAACCAGACCATCTCATCAATAACACTTTCTGACAGGCTACCTATCCTGTCAGTGTTTGGAAGCATGTGCAATGACCTCAGTAGTAAACGACCTTACATTGTATACACCATCTGCTCCTTTGTGATTTTTGCTCAACTTGGCCGAATACACTGCATAGTACTTTTGCCACATGAATTTCCATGTAAACTTCTAATTCCATGGATTTCCATGTAAACTTCTAATTCCATGAATTTCCATGTAAACTACTAATTCCATGTTTTTCCATGTAATACCGTAGATTCACAATAACAAGGACGGGGTAGGTTTCTTCCCCGGCCACGCTTCTTTCATGTATTTCTTTTTCTTTGGTTCTGGCTCTGTTGTCACGGTTACGTTAGCCGGAACGATAGGTTGAGTAGGAACTGGGTCCATGCCCACGTCGGGGGCTAGATTGGGAGCGTTCTTTAAACCTAAGATGGTTGAACCTATAAAGCTAAAGGACGGGGAAGTGGGAGTGGTCGGTGAGGTTTTCTCTTCCAGGGGGAGGTCATCGTAGAGAGAAAACCGATTTCTTCCATCTTTTATATCAACTGAAAGTGGTGACTCGCTCTTCTTTTTCTAAAAAAAAATAGGAAATGAATAAAATATTTAATAGCACTGTTAACATTTCAATCCCTTGGATAGAAGTTTATTCACATTCATTCATATATAATGAAAACCTTCCTGGTTTCAAACGTATACACTGAAGCTTGACAGAAACTGTTTGTTATGGAAAGGCGGTTTGGGTAAGTGTTAAGAGTCTTTAGAAATGTTCCCCTAATCCTCCCTCCACATGTTGTGAGTCATAGTACAAGTATGACCAATGAGGAAATGGTTTATTTAATTCAATTTTATGCGTATAAAGTTTTGTCACTTCTTCAAGTATATGAAAGAAAATTTACTTTAACATAACTTGCTTACCTTTAAGGGTATTACAGATGTTTGCACAAGGTTTCTAAATCTCCCAACAGTTGGATCAATATCCTCTGAGGAGTTGAAAGAGATGGAAAAAAACAGAAGTACAGAGATAAACATGCATTTTGTGTTAAATTTGCTTAAATCTGGTGGTAACATTCTTGAATATTCATGGATAGATGAGGTAGTTGAAATGATCAAGTTAGTCCACCAAAAATCACAACTGGGAACAATCACATCATATGTATAGAGTTGAAAGGTTTGCAAATGAGAATAAAGGAAAGAGAAATATAATTCAACGTGTAACACAAACCTCTTTTGTACATTACAAAACGATTAGTAATTTGCTAGTGATTAGTCGAAATGGTTCAAATTACGTGTTGGCTTGTTCATGTAGAAAGTTCCTTCTTGTTCTCTAGATTGCATTTAGTGAGTATTGATCCCAATATGGATATAGTTAATCAAACCAATCACAGCTTTAAAGTCAAATCCAACCAAACCTATCCTAGATTTGGTCACTCAAAGATATTTTTTGGAATATGACCACAAAAGTACCTAACTTCATGTTACATCCCACTAAACTGATGCAAATACAAACAAATGTCCAAATTTGTTACGATGGCATTCCAACACGGTATAATATTAAAGGGCCTTACTGTTGATTAAAATGCCTCTGGTGCTGCAGGAATAGCTCCACCCATATTTATGTTTTAACAACAATGATTTTACATACAAGTGGAGTGTTAGCTCAGTGGTTAACGCCGGTGCCTTTCAATCATAAGGCCCTGGTTCGAGTCACTCCCAGATTAATGTATTGCCGTCCAGTTACAGAGTTGTTGACAATTAACAATTCATAATCTTGGACGTTAAATATGAGTGTAAGAGACTGACTTCGGTCAGCTTGCGGCTTTGATAAGCCCAATGAGGCTGCTTTGCGAGTTCCCTTCGCGAGGATCTAAAATACATATACATACATGAGGGTGTTGCTGCCATTGGTGTCCCTTTAAACACCACTGGGATGATTGGGTATTTTGTCGGACTCTTTGCCACTTCAGCATTCCCTCCTCTCCCCCCCCCCCCCCATCCTCAAACCTGTGTTGGGATCACAGGATGATGTGATGGACTAGGAAGAAAACAGTTTCAGACTTTCCACAAATTGCTATAAAAAACTATAAATGAAGTGGTTAAAATACAAATCAGCTTCATGCTTTACAATAAGGTTACAACAGGGAGCTGATTGGAATTTTTTACAGTGCCCTCAGTTATGTCAGCTTATGCGTGCATACCTGGGTTAATAACAACATCTTCATCACTGAAGCAAACATGGGATAGTTTCCTCTTCCTCTTTGTACGAGCTATTTCTGGTGTGATCGCCGTGTCCTCCACCGATGCGACGCCGATTCTTTTATTGTGCGCTGTGTTGAATTCTGTCAAATTCTGTGTGAAGAGGAGAAAAAAATGTTTTTCAGCTTTACATTTTTTAAAATAGATGTCAATAATGATGCCACGACCTCTAGAAAGGAATAAGTCTTTGTTTCTTCTATAACAGACTCTTCACAAGGAATTTCATTGGCATAGTTGTATGACACTTAATTTAAATAACGATGATTGGGGAAATGGGGGGGGGAAGGGAGGGGGTGCAAATAATTTCCCCAAATATGTCATTTGGCTTTTTCAATCGCAGGGTTATGCTCCCACAGCTAATGATTTGCAAATAAGGCGAAGCTGGACAACTCTTCTGGAGTTCAATAAAACTAACACAAGAACAAATGCAATCCTCCTGATACAGCATTCATCTAATCATGGATTAGACAGCTAATCCAAAGTGCACCTACCAAACTAATCCCCAACTAAACCCCACCCCAACCCCCCTACCACCACCAACACACATTTTCCATCAGGGTTCACATATATCCACGATCATCTACTTTATGATCATGCTCTCCTTTTCCTATGTAGCATGCTAGTCTGAGTGACCATTGATTGTCTATCATATTGTGGGACATTACTGTTGACCGAATAAATTGCTTTTAGTATGATACAGATCTTTGAATTTGTGTAGCGATTTTGAGGAATATGAATTCTGTTTCTCATAAAAATACTGAAATATATTGTGCTTTAAATTAAAAATGCTATTAGCATACTGGGCCTCATTGAATTTGAAGCAATCTGCCCACATTTCCATAGCATTTGACTATGTCATGCCAGGGCTCCTCTGGACAGCAGTGCTTCCGCACTGAGCAGGACTACCCTCATTTTATATCATAAAAAAATAAAGAAAAAGGATAAATTGCTTCCTTCATCTTACATTTAACTCTGTCTCTTCCTCTGGTAACCCTAGCAACCCTGCAGTCATCTCCTCGTCCGATCCCTCCGCTGCTTTCTGCGCTGCCTCTTC
>KN886311.1:24187-35667 GCA_000934455.1 Apostichopus parvimensis
CAATGAAGTATGAACTATGTTACAAAGTCATGCTGTCCGCGTGCTGTTTGGATCAATGAAGTATGAACTATGTTACAAAGTCATGCTGTCCTCCTGTCTTTTGGACCAATGAAGTCAAGTTGGACTTAGTTTGGTAAGTTTTCCAGTGAATATTTGAGCACTCTATTTCAAAGACAATTTTAAAGGATTTTCTGGGGACTAGCTATGTGAAACCTATATTTTCGGGTTGCCCATATCTGGAGACACCGTTGATGAATGTTGCCATTTTAGTAAGGCGAGTGGGGAGGTTATATACCAACCTGTCCCCAACCCCGTACCCGACCAGGGGCACTCTGTATTTTGCACACGTGACATGGATACATGAATATATGCGCTGTCATATTTTACAACTCCATCCCCTGTATTATAACAGACCGCAAATGAATGACAATTAAGAGCAACTTACACCAAATACATGAAAATATAAAAAAATAAAGTAAGTTTTATGTTCAAATTCTACCTATTCCAGTAAGGTTCGGAATAAACGTTTCCATTCAGTTAAGTCCAGCTTAACAAAGAAGCCGTTTCAAATCCCGTGTCTTGGATAGGACTATCATAACGAGAGATTGCCTTTAAAGGAACATCACCCCTCCCTCCTTTTTCTTTGCTAAACCCTTATGCTCCCCCTCCTCCAATTTTCGTTGATACCAAAACTGAATACATCCACAGCTGCCGATTGCGCTGTGCATTCTTCATATTTAAGAAATATATACTTTCGAGTCGTCTGGCAGTTCCCCCTTCGGCACGCGTCGCCCCCCGCCCCCACATCAATACTATATTCCTCAAAATTAATTTTATCGAAACCACAGAATTTCTTTTGAAGAGATTACAGATTAAGAATGGCCACACAATGGCCCCCAAAATACTTAAGTAATATAATTAAGTAATATTTAAGTAATTTTGGGAAAGTTATATCAAGTCGCATGGTATTTATCTCAACGTTTTGACAAACCTTGTGTTCACAACTCTACAGTCTTAAACAACCAATCATGTCAACTTCAGTGAAACTTGGTACAACTTGGTACAGCTAGGTACAACTTGGTACAACTTGGTACAACTTGGAACAACTTGGTACAACTTTTTACCACTAACCAATGATTCATGTTCCTTTACTTTATTCCTATAGTTATGTTTACTGTTATATAGTTTACTAAAAGCAAAATAAGATCGTTAATATTGCACATGTTTCCTTCGGAATGCCAAACTACATGATTGCTAACTAATATGCTTATAGTTAAATGAGTAGACAGTCTCTGGATACTCATCCACAATTATAAATGGTCAGCCCTTAGGGAATGACTTGGGGACGCGAAGTTATTGCTTCTAATAAACCAAATCTTCACGTATACGAGTTACATGACCCTATACATCTGCAGCACATTCACCAAACTGAATAGAAATCATTTTGACATAAGCATTTTGTTTTTTTAACTACTCAAAGGTAACGAAAACTCCACCGAATATTAAAACCCAACGTATTTGTCTCAAATGATAAGTTGACAAATTCACAATTGATTACAAACTTGTGAAATGTTTATCGGTATCAGATTCCATTCGTTGTTGATCCGTTAAGTTCAACCACCGTTTTTGTGATGGACAAGTTACTGGAATTGGTGACACAGGGAATCGTAATCTGTAGTTATAACATAAATACTAGCTTCCGCCAAAAACGAACATTCCAGACATTCATTCGTCATATCATATGAATGTTCCAAGGTGATTTCTCTTGAAAATGAAATTGAAAAGAAAATGTCACAATGAACAGAGAAACGGAACTCAATCGGTTTTGTTTTTCTTTCTTTCACTTGACTATGATTTAACGACAGTAAATTCTCAACTGTTAAACTTGTTCCTTTTTTCCACCCTCGTTCCGTCCGATAAATTGATCGATTTAGTTTCGACAAGGAGATATAATGACTGTCTGGATCTAGTATCGATCACATCTGATTATTCTGTATGCAGCTGCACGATAGGCACTGTTCATTAGCAAGTACACCAAAGCATTCCACCAACTGTTTGAATATGCCATAAAGAAAGTCACAAACTCTAGAGTGGCCGATGTAGCATTATTTAAAATAATATTTATACAGACATCAACCAATAAAGGCATCCAAGCTAGATAATAGGCTATGACCATAACAAGTACGGTCCTTAAGCCTTTGTAATGAGACCTTCGTTGGTGGGTACCGACGCTCACGTTCGATTCACGATGCTTGCGTAAGGCCTTTAAATTAAGTAATGCCAAGCTTACACGAGAACTTGTCCGTCTGTCCTTTCCAGTTGTTCGTGATTCCGAGGGTGGGGGGAGCATTGACGATTCTCTCCTGTAGGGGTCAGGACTACCGCAGGGACTACCTCTGGGGCTGCTACCTCCATTAACCAGCGTCATTGAGGTAGCACTTTTGCGTATTTGTCCCCTGGAAGTTGCGAATGGTGCTATCGACTGACGTCTGTTGTGTTGGTACACAATGAACAGCAGGCGCATATTGACATATGTTACAATAATTAAAGGCAATAACATACATATGAAACCAAATGTTTGAAGCAGTGTTATGGCATTGGATCGGTCTCCGTTTTTTTCTTCCATGTGCATTCTGCAGTATAAGGATTCTTGATGGAAATACATGATTTTCGAGGAATCGCGGAGAATTAACGTCCAATATCCAATCATGTTCATAGCACTGAGTAGCACCACTCCCACAACCACAAATTTGACGCGCTTTTGCGTAACAATCTGCGAATAACGCAGAGGGCGAGTAATGGCGATGAGTTTATCGAAACTAAGACAAGCAAGTAACATAGCGGAGAGAATGCCAAACAGAACGATCAAAGGATATATGAGAACACAAAACTCAGGATACTTGTTTGGTATTTCCGTAAGAACGTAAAATATCTCCGAAAACATAATGATGACTCCAGTAGACAGGTCCACTACAGCTAGGGTAGTAAACAATAACGTGGTACTTTCACCGAAACAGTGGGGTGCTTTGCGTAACACCGCGATGTTTAGAGAATTTAGAACAATACACAAAGCCCCGGTTATCTCTACTAGGAATAATCGAAAAACACGGTTAATGGCAATATCTCCAACTGGATCAACTTCCTCGGTGGTAGTCAAAAGTGTGCAATTGAACTCCATACCGGCAATAGTTATTACATCCACTGCATAAATTAGACTGTAGCCTATATGTGTTAAGAACAGTTGTATTAAATGAAAGAATCCTCAAAAACGCTATTCACAAATTAGCAACATTTAAATCCAGTTCCGCTCTTCCAAAAGCGAAATAACTTCTGTTAAAATGTTGTATATTGTTAAATCCTCTCCTCTTCTTCCGTGGGAAAAATCAGTTACATTTTAAGAGTGTGTGGTAAAACAAACATGATTTGAATTCTACCCAATAAAGTCACTGAATCTCTTCAAAAGGTTTAGAACCATTGAACGCTCTCTTGTTGCCAGTAAAGACCTCTCCATACGACTTGAGTTGCCCAAGTTTTGGAGTTGACACTATGCGTGTTTACGCTCAAACCAGCATCCTGTACAATGATTCTGGATACTCGAGCATCTTGCATATAGCCCTGGCAAAGAGCCTAACAGCGCTGAAACAAAATATCCTGTAAGTCCATTCAATTCTATTTCCAACCCTCAAATTGTGCTGAAGAGCATGCGCAGTGTTTCTTCTATCATTGAGGCGCTTCAGACAGTGCGATTGGTCTAATTCAAGCTTGGGTAGGATAGGATATTTCTTCATACCATCTCAGAATCTCTTAAATTACAACCACTTTCCACTAATCTTAACAAAGCAAGTTAGATTGAAGTCAACTTCCCAATGCTTCGGCTAACGTACGGAGGTCTGCTCGTCAAGATTGAGTATGTAGAAAGCCGTTAATAAAATATACGTTTCACGTGGGTGTGTTAGTTATTATGACGCCTTTAGCTTTACATCAGGTTACTTCAAGCATTGTTTTTAGAAACAACGTATTGAAACAGAAACTATGGGAGCAATGGTGTCAATGCTTCCTGTATGATATATCATTAATAAATAACAACTACACAAACAAACGCCGGAATGCTGGACAATTAGTAGATCTTCTGTGCTGATACTCTTTTCCCGTTTTCAAAACATTCTCCCAACGTGACATTCGGTCTATGAGTAAACTATTTGCTATTTCGATACAGGGGATCCTGCGCCGCCATTCCCAGAAATAAACGATTATAACATTATGTGGCAGAACTGTTTGACCCTGTGATGTGGAAAAACATATGTGGGATTCTTAGTTTAGTTCCGTATTTTATGGCGGAACCGTATTAATTACCACAATAAATCAAGCAAACATTCGGGGTAAGTCAATATCGGAGAATGCAAGTTAGTTTGAGCTCAACTCTATTTTGGTATGAGGTTCCGTTTAACCGCAATGCTTGGTGGTTTTTATATAGTAACAGGTTATGTGATCACAGAAAGAGGGTAGTCGAGCTGTTGAAACGCACGGAGTGTAGTGGGGTAGGTTGTGGTGGGTTGGTGGATTTAAGTGGGCTACTGTCTGTATGGGTAGGTCAGGAGGGCCTTAGTTGTAGTTTGTTATAACGGAATACTCTCCACACTAACCACGTTGTAGTCTTCCTCCATACTTAAGCTGTAGTCATGTCTTGGTTATTCTCATTTCCATACTTACAATTTCTCACCCAAGTAGTCCCCTTTGTGTTCATGTAAATGTGTTACATTTCCCGACTCTCTGCACATACCTGTTGGGGCACGACTGCTTGCTTGTAATGCTTAGTTTACTAAATGCCAGTTAAGTATACAGATAATTTCTCAAGTTAATTATCCTTTGTTTCGAGGTAAAGATTATTTCTCAAAGTCAAACATACGATATGGATATTAATTTCTAACACGTTGTTTGTTTCCTGGTTCATGACTCTGTCGTTCGCTTTCCTTCACAAAGGAAACACGATACAGTCATAAATATACAATAGTGCATATATGATACACGTATCACTTACAAGCGATCTCTGATTGGTTGGTAACGAATTCAACATGATGAGTTCATTGTCTATACACAAAATCGATAACAATGCTCAGTTATAATTGGCATTGTTTTATCGGTGAAGTTCGTTTGTTGTCCCCAAGCAGAGATATGTATAGGTATATTATGTTAGTGGTCGAACACATCCGTACCGTGAGTAGGTGTAAGTGCTGTTGTTAAGCATCTAGGTAGTAATCGAATTGATCCATTGATCAGCGGCATCAATCCCAATTCAAAAGTGGGGGGGGGGGGGACTTGGATAAAACTGAAGGAGTGACCGCGAGCGCCCTGGCGCAAAGCCTTCATCGGGTGGGGTCACGTGTAACAAGTGAAACATAGAACCCTTCGAAATAAAGATACATCAGGGGTGTAGCCTTGGTAGAATCCCAAGGGGATAGGGGGCAGTTGAGGAACATCGAAAAACATAAATTATCGTCCAAATGTTAAATAGTGATGCTTTGATGTGCGTTTATACTAGGGGGCCTTTTTTAGAAATTTTTAGTGGGTGGGCGCCACCGTCAGTTTGCGAGCCCAGTAGCAGGAACATTTTTGCCAAATATGCATCCCAGATTACCGGAAATGGCACTTCGCAGGCCGTGCATATAACATTCTTTATTTTGAGATATCATGTTTTAGAAATTAACACTTCCAAAATAAAAATTTGGGACTGATATTGGCTATGGGCTAACAATGAACTGAGGGGCCTACATAAAACATATAAACGTCATATATATTTCCTTAAATAATAAGAAAATAATTAGAATTACTGAGTAAGTTAGTCGTAAACGTTCTAACTCCAAGCCTCAGGCGTAGGTCTTTCATAAACAGCACAGTAAACACGTAAAACGGATGTGAACAATGTGTGCTATTTCTTTGTCTTTATCCACCCCCCCCCCCCAATCCTCACCGCCCAACCCAACGAAAACGTTAAACATTTATAGAAGGCACTATTACGATCTTGTCATGTTAGTTTGTTGTAGGATGTTTTTATGATTGGAGCGGCAATATAGGCCTAATGTGTTGTGAAGTCCCACCTCTCTGTTATAACAGTGAAGGTGAAATAGACTGGGCAAAAAATGATGGCGCTGTACCGTTTTGAATCTTTGTGAAATGCCATCGACTGCGATTCGAGTAAACTCACAGATCTCAAGAGCTATCATACATTAATAATAAAAATTGTCAAAAGCATACTTCGTAATACAGGTAAAACAATTGCAGATTCCCAAAAGCACCTTTGACCTCGCATGACCCACAATCTCATACGTTATCCAGCTATAGCTTCCCGGCTGCTACTGCGCTTGATTATCCCAAGATAATATTTTATGTCGAGATCATATTTAATCTGAGATAATATTTAAGTCGAGATCATATTTAATCTGAGACAATATTTTATCGCTAGCTAATTTATTTTCTTGAGATTTATGATAACGGAACGTGGTCGTAGGTTCGTATAGCACGTAAAATTAGCATTCCTTGGAGTTACGTATAACTGTTGTGGATACGATAGTCTCTATTTCTAGTAATATAAAGCATAAAGTTGAGTTGTGATCAAGAAAAGTAGCAATAAGACAGCAACAGTAACGTAAGTTGTCACTTCTGAACAAGGTGAAGATCTGAGGTCTAAGAAATTCTTTGAAATCACGGATACGTGCATATTCAGTGCATATTCAGTACATATTCAGTGCATGTTCAGTATATTCAGTACATATTACGTGCATCACGGTGAGCACGTACCACAGAAGGGCATCCTTCACATTCCATAACTACTTCAAGAACCTCCTCCTCCCCCCCCCCCCCCCCCAATTAACCTGATGACACTGGGCGAACATTAACCGGATATCTTTGTAAATCGTGCCCGTGTGGGGATTTACCAACATATATGATTGACATGCATGATATAGACTACGCGATCCGTTATCATATATCACGTCAAACCTAACGTACGTACTTACGTACGTATGCACGAAGCCTAGGTATTACGAGCCTAACGATATAAGCCTATATATATGGCCAATACCAACATGTTCAATCAGCTAGTGATATTCGTGCAGACGATTACAGCCATACACAGAAAACGAAATTTACTCCAATTGCGAGTAAAGTTACATCCCCAATTCTACTAGGCAAATGAGAGTAAATTTACGACCACTATGAGTATGTTAAATGGTGTTGGTAGTAAAGTTACTATGTAAGCCTCGTAAAGTTACATCCCGAAAACTACCAGGAAGTTTGTTTAAATTTACTATTCGAACCATAAACCTACTCAAGCCATGAGTAAAATTACTAATCACTCAACCATTTATGTAATCTTAAGAACTGAAAGCTGAGAAACATATTGTAGTTTTGTCAATGTTTTATTGAAACAAATACGTATCAAATCAAAAGCGTCAGAACAGACCAAAAGAAGGCACACTATACACATGTACTCTCATGAAACAGTAAAAGTATTTTAAGACTTGTTAAAAACGATATCTTCCTTGAAAGTACGTAAAAAACGGATGACTTTGATCAATCTTTTCCGTTCATGAAAGACACATAATTTTCTTTGCAAGATATGTTTTGGCTAATTAACTTTATGTATATACTATGACTTATAAAACGACCAGATATAATGACAAGAACGATAAACGCCATTGATTTCCAATCAATAAATCATGAACGATTATTTGCTTTCGTAGTAAAAAAAACTCTGCTTTAGGATGTAATCAACACCAAACATCTTTAAACTTTTAAGGTTTCTCCCACCCATGCATGTGTACATCTCAAATGGTTAAAATGTTTTGCATATTGACACTAAATACATTGTTATGATACTAAATTCTAATATGAAACTTTAGTGATTTACTTTTAATATCATCACGGAGAGGTTGACATAAACTTGAAAAGATGATCATTCATTGGAAAGGGTTAACAATTATATGAATCATTAATATCACTTGTTGAAACAATGAATCACCTATTGTAGAAGCTATCAAATGGAATCCTGGTCAAAAAGTTTCTTTTGATATTTATTTACGATCATGGAGTACTATCTCAACTAAAAATAAAAGATACTTCAATGAAATAATAAACATACATTGAAACTATGAGAAACTGTTTACAAACTCTTCCTTCTTCAGTTACATGAAAACTGAATAAGTTATTGTACACTTTGTGCATGTTGTTCTGTTCTGAGCTCCAAGCCGGCATTGTTTTAGCCACAACAAAGAATTATACATTTCTTTAGATACTCAAATTCAAAGTAAGTGCAATAGTGTTAATTGATATTTTGAGATACATGAAAGAACCTTTTGAATCAAAGCCTGTCCATTTCTTGTACTTTTGTGCTAAGCTCATAGTACTGTTTCAGCCAGAAGCAACAATTTCATATTTTATTTGGATACTAAATATCAACGACAAAGTATGTTCAAATGAGAGTGTTTTAAACTTTGGATTTATATGAAAGGACCTTTTAAATAACACACTATATTATCGTGAGCTTACGTTCAAGTAGGAAGTGGTAATCTCAGCGGGCATCTGCCCCCCCCCCCATCCGCCCACCCACATCTGCAGGCTTTACGGCCCTGTTAGACAATGTCAGAACTCTGTCGATATTAACACAGCCTGCATATATCGAGTTTTCATATCTGGTGTGCATCTGAATTTTGCACCAAATAACGCCGGTCTACTAGAAGCAAAAAGACGATGCATTAGTACATGACCGTACAATTTATATCGCAGTACCGTAAATATTACAGAGCAGGGTCTACATATTACGTGGTGTTCACACTGATTGGTTGTTAATGTTATATCCTCGTATCGAAATATTCCGCCGTGCTTATTTTCCTGTGTAGTATCGCTAAGAAATTTCGCAGTGTTTCACGTCAAAATGGAATTATTTTGTTTGAATCTACCATTAGACGAAACTGGTAAAGAGTTCTCATGTTTGTAATGAAAGACACGGAAATAAGGGAATTTTGATTAAAAAGGTCACAAGTTCACAAATAACTTTTTCTTTATGAATTAAACCATCTTTATGTTCCATTGAAGTTTAGGTACTTCAGTTCCAATGTAATATTTGATGGATCTCCTCGGTGAGGCCTCCAGGCCGGAATTGTAATTGTGATTTTCAATATTTAATATTATTATCTTTGTACAACACGAGACAAACAACTTCGTTGCATGGTCAGTCACGTGGTTGGGTCTACTTTTTTCAATCACATATGGCCATCCTTCAGTTAGCGGTAAACCGCTTTCCTGGTGTATAACCATACCTTGCTATCCATGCTTTACTGCTGCAACCTTTACAACCTCCCAGCCAAGAAGACCCGTACAAGTCGAACGTTTCCTTCTTCTCTGGAACGCCATTTTTTAGATAATCCATCAACAAACAAGCCGAGTTGTTATAAACAATTCTCCTATCATCATATTCTGTTCGACTGACGGTTCCAAACTTTTTCCATTTAAAGAAGGAGTTATACAAAACAGAATTATTTGCTACTCTTTGTAAGTAGGAAGCAAGATCTTGCATCGAATTAAAGTCATCCACATGGATAAAAGAATTTGGCGGTCCTAACCTTTTGTAGTCCTCTTTCTTTGCCCCAATAACCACAGGGATACTCACACCTACGCTTAGCACTTTCCAAAACTTTTCAGAAATATATTCTTCACAGCAACTATTTTCGAAGGCTAAAATAAACATGTAGTCTCGTTGTAGCAATCCACAGTCTGAGGAACGTTGTTCACATTTAGGTGTCATGTTACCACATTTTCCGAACCTGTCAATGGGCATGTATTCCGCCAAATCCTTCACGAACTTAGTGCGATCCCAAGAAATAGTATAACAGTGACTGGACATCCACATGGCAAACTTGTAGTGCAACTTATGATAATCCACGTCGATTGCGTCTTCGTTAAAGGTAGCGTAGGGTTTGTAATGGCCATAAGGTACTGAAATGTCCGATTTGGAATGGTAAGTGTATGTAACGTTAAATATATTGCTTCCAATGTTGTACTGTTTGGGCGGAATGTAGTCCATTGTTGTTAATGGGCTTTCGTCGGTATTAAATACCCATATTTGTCGTGGTGTTCGCTTCGCTAGCAATCTCTTCCACAAGCTTTTATCTTTTAATCCACCGGCGAATATAACTACTTTCGATCTCCTAAATTGAAAGGAATTGATATCTGCTCTCTGAAAATTAACAATTCCATTCTGACAGTCGTATCTTTCTGGTACCATATTTCGGTTAAGCCAAAATGCTCGCAAGCTGAACCACGTCCACAGATGTGTCCGATTCTTATGTTGGGTCCGATTTGAAACATCTATTGATCGATTTCCAAACGATAAATCAGTTTTAGAATGCCGAACGGCAAAGCTTGCAAACGCTCTCGAATTATAATCTCTCATTTTATTGGAAAATGTAAGAATAACACAGGCTAAAACTGATATTATAACAAAGAACAGTGATTGCATTACTTTGTAGGGCACCATGATTCCGTTTGTCACCTTGAAGATTACCTACAATGCTAGAATTAGGCAGACAACCTGCGCTGATATAGGTGAACGCAAACTGTACGGAATCAATGACTCATAACGATACTATACTGATATCATAGAATTGATCATAGAGAACGCATGTTGGGTGTATGTAAACACAGAAAACAAAAAATACTCAATGAGAGTAAATTTACTTAACAAATGAGTGTCACAACTATTATTCGTTCACAGATTGTGTGTTTGAACGACCTTGCTTAGGTGTGAGTATTTGTGGTGCTTTAATTTACTCATTCGCCCACGCAAGAAACGGTGAATTGTTGTATAATTTGCACATACTTTGCCTTTGATATGGAGTATCCAAAGGAATGTAAAAATTCCTTGTTGCTGGCAGAAACCATGCTTGGAGCGAAGAATAGAACAACACGAGGTGTACAATCACTAATTCAAAAGGTACTTTCATGTACCTCCAAAGTGTAAAACACCCTCATTCGCACTTAACTTTGATATTGAGTATCGAAGATATGTTAAACTCCATTACTGCTGGCTGAAACAATGCTATGAGTTCATCACAACACGACAATAAGTGTGTAGTAGTCCGGCAGCCAAGGGGGGTAACCCTAAAATCTCTGATATAGTTTTTTTCTCTGCTGATTATTACTCTTTGGGATGTATAAAATGAGATCTGGGGTGGTGTGGACCGGTCACCTTTGAGCATTTTTAAATATTCAAAATGGCGTCCAAGATGGCCGCCGCGAAGGTCTAGAATAAAAAAATTCATATTATTCCAATCTGTTTGCCATAAAGCAAATATATTTTGGCCAAAATATATGTTCTTGGGTTAAATGAAATTAATAAAAAGGGTCTGAGAAGTACTTGGAGTACCGTTGCTATGGTAACTATCTACATGCCTTCCAATAAGCCGGTAAAAGGCGGTAAAATTGAC
>KN886311.1:37226-47774 GCA_000934455.1 Apostichopus parvimensis
CTGGATCAAGTGGATCAATGCTGAGTTCTAATTTATCATGCAGTGTATTCCTGTCCTGGGCATCGTCTTTTATTCTGGCTGGCATCTCTTCCTTGTGATGGGTAAGTGCAGGGGGACCGTCCCTGTTCCTCATTTGGTCCAAGTCATTTATAACTACATTGCATGTATGCAGACTGTATGCTCAGGTTTTCAGGGTTTCGGGTTTCAAGGTGATGCCCACTATACCTCTGAGCCCATGTCCATATCGCATGAAGGTAGTTTCAATGGCCATATCAGACCATATGCCATTGAACAAACCTGAGACGTGGTGCATTGTGTGCTCCCCGTCCTTGAAGTGTTTGCAGACGTCACTGGGAAGTCGTTCCATGGTACGTAGGTAGTACAGGGCATATCGGGCATAATGGGTATGTCCTGCGGCAAAGAAGAGAGGTATCATTTCGTTGACAGTATTGAGATGGAGTGCCCAGTCTGCCTTCTCGCTCAGCACGAATGTATTTGAAGATGGTGAAGACAGGTTTAATCAGGCAATCTACCCAAAGCTGTGATGTTTTGCTTCTCGCAGAAAGAGCATCCAATTCCTTTAGCAGGTCATCCATCTTTTGAAAGTTATGCTTCCCAAAGAGAGGTCGCAAAAGTTCCTCTACCAGCATCCTCAAGGCTCTTATATTTTGTGGGAACTTCTTGCCAATGAGCATTTTCAGTACACCTCCGAAAGCAGCACTTAGTATTTCTGCTATCCCGGTGTCAGCCATCAGCGTACCAATGCAGCCACAGTAACTCATCAATAAGTGCATACCACCTAGTCTCAGATAGAAGTTACGAAACCTTGCTTGATTCTCCCAGAGAACATTCAATGCGATGCGGTATAGTTGTTGGTCAAGCGTGAGGATTGTGTATCTCTGTCCAGCAGTGTCTGATATCTGCTTTGCCTTGACCATTGATGTCATCATTGTTGCTGCATCAGCAGGAGGCTTATCAATGAGCGGTAGGTAAACAATTTTTGTCTTGGGTACCAACATATGACCTTGCTCTCGACACATCTTTGTGTTGTAGCCATTGAATTCAGGACACTTGTCAATGGTGATAACATCCTGAATAAAGGCAAAGTCATTTTCAGCAGGTCTCTTCCGTGACACATCCTGATGATGTAGAATATCTGATGAGAGTAAGGATGTTTGGAGCTCTGCCATTGGTGGTTTTTTTTGACATGTGAAATTTTCACATTCACTTTCCTGTCCATCTGCAATTGGCTTAGCTATTTCACACTTCTTTAGGCGTGGAATGGTTTCACTTGTTGGGGTGTCATCTTCATGGGTCGTTTGCATGATGATCATTGCCAACGAGTGCGTGGAGAGCTTTCCATTTGGAGAACTTATATCAGTGTCAAAGTTGTCAGCCACAACTTGGATAAGACCCTCCTCAGAATCAGATATTCCCTGTCTGACAGTATCAGCAGATGCAGCAACAGCAGCTGAGGTCTTAAAACGCAGTAACTCATCATAGCTGCATGTGATGCGATAGTCGTACATATGACCAACAACTTTCTTTGAGTCCCCCAGAAGTACTCCAATTGCCACTTGTAGAGGAGTTGGATTGTTTGTTATCACGTCTGTGATAATATTGGCAATCAACAGCGCTGGTAAGGTTGTATCCAACTTTGAGGACAGAGCAGCCAGTAACCTCATCACTGTACTAGACGCGTACTCAGCAGCAACATCCTTATTGATGTACATTTGGTACTTTGACTTGTCATAGGATAAAGACTTGCACTCCTTCACTACATGCTTGGCCAAAACGCTAACGTTACTCTCAATGTCATCATTCTCTTCATCGTCCTTAACCATCTTCAGCATCAGGGCAGCATTCTTGTGGAATGCAATTAAGCTGGCATAACCAGGAGTTGAAAGGACAACAAGTTCATTACCAAAGTACTTTCCCAACTCCTTTATGAGACGGACGCGTGTGAGTGCACACCCGTGACTATCCTGGTATTCCTTGAAGAGTTCAACTGAGTTCCAAATTCGACTTATGTCGGCCTGTAGGGTTTCTATCACAAACTGCAGGGCTTTGTCTGTCTCTGGCTGTTCGGTTGTGCCTTTTTGATCCTCTAAATGGCACCGGTTGCTCACAAATAAGCTCATGCAGTCCTTGTGGTAGCGAGCATCAACTGCATGCAAGTCACTGACAGCACCTACAATGCGACTTTGGACTTCATTTGCCCAGTGGTCGTTACGAGAGTGACATTTTTCAAGGAGATATTCTTTGTAGGGCTTATCACAGTGTACACTATGAGTTGAACGACACAGGTAGGCTGGTCTCCATCTTTGAGGATTCTTTGGATTCTTGTTTATTTCACAGGCTTGGCCACAGTACAGGCAATGGAGCTTGAAGTCAAACACTGACAATAAGCGTTGTAGTTTTTTCGGCTGGCGGGGCACTCACATTGTTCTTACACTTGGCAAGATTGGTTTTTGATGTATACCGAGACACGCAGTTTCTGTGGTAATAAATCTTCAAGTACTCGTTTTCAGCAAGCTGTGTTTCAAGATCTACATGCAAAGTGTCCCCATAAACTTTGCTTGCATTGATAATCGTTTCTATTCGTGCCAGACCAATAGTCTCTGAGAGCGTTGCATTCTCGTTACACTCAGTGCCATACTTGAAGTTAAAGACGCAGCCCTGCTCCATGGTTTAGCTCTACATTAAAACAAAGAACAGCAGTATTAATGTTACACTTGCACTTCTGTTGAAATTACAGTTTCGTGGGGCCAATTAGTGTGCCAGGGTGATTACGCTTGAAAAGAGATCAACAGTTTTCGTAAAATTCCTTGTCAGCCTTTCCTTCTATGAAATAAACGAATGAATAAATAATAATTTCTTCCACATGGAAGCCTAACACCACACTAAGTCAATGAGAAATCTAGCTAAGCCTAACCATATGTTTATTCGCTGAAATTGTGACGCAGTTATAAGATATCCATGGAATACTTTTATTATTGCTGTTACGTTCGACCACATGGTTGCCTAACACCACACTAAGTCAATAGGTAATCTAGCCAAGCCATCTGTTTATTAGCTGAAATTGTGACGCAGTTATAAGATATCCATACTTTCGTTATTGCTGTTATCTTCGACCACATTGTAACTTAACACCACACTAAGTCAATGGGAAATCTGCCTAACCATCGGTTTGCAATTTTTTTTAAAAAATCACACTCCCTAAACACTATCAAATACTGAGATGTCCGCTTCCTTGAAACAGATTATAATCAAACACTAAACAATCTTTGTAATTTGATGAATTTAAGTTAAAATGGTAACAATATTTTTAGAACTGCCTACCTGGAGTAGAGATGGAATTGCGCTTCAATCAATGTCTGCAGAATAGAAAACTTGTTAATGCCCAGAGAGCTGAATAAGTCACTACTGTTTCAATGAAACTGTATGAGTGGAGAATGTATTACATTTTGGGTTATATCATTTTTTCTGGAGGTAAGTGATGAAGCTAGGATGGTACAAAATAAAGGGGGATGATCTATACACAGCTAAAGGAGGGGTATTTTTCAACAACTCTGAATTAAGAGTTAGAAAATGTTTTACTGCGATCAAATATAAACGGCTTGTGTAATCTTATCTTAAACATTTAAACATCAGTATTGTCTTTTTAAATGGTTGCCATGGCAACAAGAAATTGTTACTCGTCAAACCTTATTCCATTATACCTTAGGATCATTAGCATATTCCTAAGAAACAATAAATGTTTTTCCAACATTTTCTGGAAAAAATAAGGCTGTTTTGCCATTGGTGCTGGCTTTTACTGACTAAATGGTAGCCATATTGATAGTTGCCATAGCAACGGTACATCTATTTGCTCTAAAACCATTTTCATCAAAATTGTTAGACCCAAAAACATATGACTAGACCAAAAAATTATTGATCTGTGGCAAAAAAACTTTGAAATAATGTTATTTTGTATTTTTCGCACTTTATGGCGGCCATCTGGGACGCCATTTTGAATATTTACAGGTCCACACCACCCTAGATCTCATTATATACACTCCAAAGAGAAATATTCAGCAGAGAAAAAAACTATATCAGAGATTTTGGGGTTAGGGTCAAATTTGACCTTTGGCTGCCGGACTATAAATGTGAAAGCCTGGACGGTATATATGTGCACTTTCTCTTAATTTTAGCGTAATATTCATATCATTTCATCTGACTTCATTAGTCTGTAGTGTGAAACCTCAAGATTCTAGGCAAGTATTGTAGGAATGGCGTTCAAACAGATCATAATGTTTATTTTAACTGCTCTTCACGTATATTTTTTATTGTACAGCGCTTCAAGATTTTTGGGAAGCGCTATATAAGTATTACGTATTATTATTATTATTATTATTATTATGCACGATCGGGAATATTATGACCATGTAAATGTTTGGTTTTCACGAGTTTTGTTAGAATAACAATAAATGTAGAGAGATTCTAAGCCTAACCTGCGTGATCAGTGAAGCAGTCTAATGTGAAACTACGGCTCGTAAATATATTTATAACGTCTACCAGTTCCATTGTTAGCCCCAATATCAATTTCCCAATGTTTTCACTGTGAATATTTATGCACTGCGAATATGTACACATATGCCAGGGCCTTTTCTTAACATACTAACCTGGGGCCGCGACCTTCAGTCCCTTACACGGCCCACCCGCTCAGCTACCCCCCATAAGTAGGTCCCTTTTGGAATGTAAAACAAATAATGACACCACAAATCTAACTCATTTACACCTAAACACCCCATATGGCTTCCCTTCAGCAAGGCTACGACTATCATCAGAATGCCCTTGCGTGCTTTTATTTCTTCAATTACCTGCGTGTCAATCAATGAATAAAGCAGAGCTAATAAAGTAAAGTCCTATTTGCCTCCCCCCCCCCCCCACCCGCTAAAGTGATTTTGCCGAAAACAATTTTTGTAAATTTTCATTTTGGAAATGTAAATATCGAAACCATCAGATCTCAAAATAAATAATTTTTATCTGCAACTAACAAGGCCTGGGTATTGCCATTTCCAGCAATCTGGGAGGCATGTTTGGCAAAATTAACATCGTATGAACGGTTCTGGTAGTGTCATGATGGCAAACCAACTAATGTTTACAAAAAAAATGGCCCTAGTATATACGCACATCAAATCATCACTATGTAACATTTAGACGATAATTAAGGTTCTCGATGCTTCTCAAATGCTCCCCCCCCCCCCCCCCCCCACGGCTACGGCACTGGTTAGTAAACTGTTTTGGGTAACTGTCTTTCGTTGGTTCGATTCCTTGTATCGCTGCTCTCAGGACATCTAAACATTGCCTTTTTGTTTTTCGAAGCCTCAAATAACTTTTGATACTATTACCTACCATACACCTATTTTTGTTCCGATGGCTGCTTAACACCATAATGTTAATAACATTAATGCCAGCATTGCTAAATGTGGTTATCGTTGTTGTTCGCACACTACATTTAGTGTACTTCAGGTTGACAGCTAGCTTTCACGGAAATTCTGGTCATCATTTGGTCAAGGTTTACACCGTGGTTGGAGGGGGTGGGGTGGCATGTTGTCATACTTGATCTGATTGAATTACTAGCCAGGATCGGGATTGAGCTCACCGAGATGCTTTTTCCCCCAATTTTTTGCAACTTATATTCATCCGCCGGTGAGTTTACCGAGCATTATCCATAGGTTAATGCACGGTCAGCTGACGAAAACGATCCATTCAGATTCGAGATTTTTTTAACAAGTATTATTATATTATTTGCCTGTTCTAGGTTATGGATGGCTGAATAAGTTGCCATTGTTACACCGTAGGCGATCTGTATGTCCTTACCAGTACGTCACTCTCCAATAATAGCGTCATTCTTGACGAAGGGTTAATAGCGACTATTTGCTATTGGCCAACAAGGAACTCAGCAGCCATTTATCTAGGTTAATATCACCTACTACTAGTGTAATATATGGCACATTGACGGAGCCAATCGGCTAAAAGATAGGAATTAACTTTCTATCCTAACAAAGATGAAGCATGAGAGACATAGGTTGTTCTCATATGTTATTATATATTACCGTAAGTATTATAAAAGGCCAACGAAACCTTCCTTTAGCTATATGGTAAAATTGATTTAAAGAATTTTTATCTAAAAGAAAAGTTTATGTATAAAACTAATTGTAAGCAACATGCTTTTGATATCAGATGGCATAACTGGAAATCTTTATTTGAAGTTTAATGATTTACTTGTTGTTGTTGTTGATAATATTGACTAATGATCATAATGTATATGTTATTATGAATTGTACATTGTTTGGACTCTTGATGGAATGATCATAAACAAAAAAAAAATAAATAAAAAAAGCCAAAGTTTTTTACTCCCGTGCATAGAACGGTTTGCCTTATAGTAAGTTTATCTTGGTAGCACCGTAATGAATTAAAACTACATTCGTGACAGAATAAGAAATGAGATCCATCTCAATACAAGTATATGTATTTACACACTAGAACGCATGTACATTGCATACACAATGTGGCCTTATTTAGTTCATGTTGCAGTACGAATACTTTATTACATTTATTATTGTTGGTTTTCATGTAATTTCATTTACTCATCTTCGTGTCTACTTTCGGTCACATGCACTGGCTACACAACCAGCGAAATGAATTCGTCGTCAACAATGAAAGGTAAAATTTTCAGTGGCTAGCTATAGGTAAAAATATAATTTAAATATACTTCACTATTGTAAGTCTTACAACGAAATAGTTCAAACTAATCTTGGCGATAAAGTTACTTTTACATTATTAAGCCCTTTTAAGGCCATTAATTAGTTTTTACTGGTTAACTATCATCAGAAGTTCCGTGGAAATGTCATGATTAAAATTTCAGACGAAAATCAGAAACCATTTAGAGTTTGGCCAACCATAGAAATCATTTAGCATCAGCATTTCCCCTCAATGCTTGTTTTTGTTTCGCTAAACCGTTCCGCAATTGTAGTGTTACATGTTCTCCTTGACTAGACCTAAACGTATCTAAATGTTTCACAAACACAGCTTTCTAATACCGTAACATGTAAGATAAATGTTATTGCTGACAAAAAGTCTATTATGAGAATTGGTCTACTTCTATATTTAGTACCCTTGAAAAAAATAACGTTAAAATCTAAAAACAAACTGTATATAAATCACAGGAAGTGTTGAAAGTGGTCGTCATATACATTATATTGTGTGGCATATAATGTGAGCGTCTGTGGATATAGCGAGCTGCCGACCTCAGTCCGATGAATTGGTACCGATCTACTTGTAACAACCATTCACCTGTCATCGGTGCATCGATCAAGTCACATGATTCCGTATGTATGTTTGTTTTCCACAACATGATTATTTATACATATTTTGTAGAACGCCCTCAAATCGCTACGATGTTTTTTTTTAGTGGGGGAGGGAGGGGGGTGGCGGGGTTGTGAATTCATTTACGGTGTTTTTTGTCGAGTTTGTTAAGTATTAAAGAGTCGGTAGTAATAGGACTTATCATTCTTACTTGTGTAGGTTTTCCAGATCAACTCCACTTTAACATGTCCTTTTGAAATGATCGATGCCAGAGTCAAATCTTACAGTCTGAAAAGCACTTAAAGTTGGCAGAAGATTAACTTGTTAAACCTTGTAGTTTGATAATCGTTAGGATTTGTCTATGTTTTTGGATAAATGTTATTCACAGGCTGATAACATAAGAACTTGCGTGTAGAGAGCATTCCCTATATTTGGGGATGTTTACTGTGTATGGAAAAAAGAATTGCTTCAGTCTCAGTAAGATTTAGAGTTTAAATTGAATTGCAGTTAAGAGTTGCAGTTCAGGACTAACTTTTGCTAGTCCCAGGACGTGGGATGGGGTCCGGAGAGATTGAGTATAATATAAAAGTCGTTCGCCATGTAGCCGTGAACCTTTCATTATTGTATCGTAGTTAGCAGTTACCAATATATCTTTTTAACTGGAACAGCTCGTCTGGTGTCTTCATCCTCAGTTCCGTGTTTGACTTGGGAACCCAACCCAACATAGATATCACAATAGCAAATATTTGTTGATCGATTTGCACGCAGTCACGTAAACTGCGTGAAGCGGTTCGGGAACGTCCTAAGTTTAAGACATTATAACTTCCGGTTTGGAACAAACTATACATTCGCAATAGTATCCGATAAGTGCCACTTCGTACAAAAGCAATAAGCCGCAATTAATTACGCAGTCAGCATTATAGGTACTTTCATCTTACATTTATTTATAAGGAATGGAAACAAGATACTGGAAAGAAAAAAAATCAAAGACAAAAAGAAAGAACAATGCCAAATTAGACACAATTTTTGTACTTTAAAAGGCACGTGCAGTTTCCTCAGTTGATACAATTTTCGAGAAAAAAATTGAAAGAATATGTGTCAGATACCTTACTTAAAAACAAATGATGAAATATCTCATTAACTTTTGTAATTAAAATTCTACGAACGATGGTGATGAAATTTTGTGTAGAAGTATATGAATATTATAAAAACAAAATATGAAAATAGATCTAAAAAATATTTTTTTTTAGTTTTACTTATACAGAGACGTGAAAGTGAAAACGTGTAAAAAAAAAGAATTTTAGAATTTACTAAGGTTTCCTAAAATCAGTTTGGAAAAGTTTATTTAGGGATACATTGTACGAACCAACATTAACTACATAACTGCATTATCACATTCAGGCTTTATGTAATGTTATGTTGAAATACAAGATAGAATCCCCGGGCCAATGAAGGAAAGGTCTGCAAACAACTTTCGTTGCTAAATCAAGATTCAAGTTCTTACATTTTGATTACATTTCAGTATATTGAATGTTTTATTACTGTTGAACTTATAACTTATAAGAACGACTTCCGGTATCATCAAATGCATGTCCACGTAGAGACTTTGAATATCAACAGGAAGATGTTCCATATTTTACGTATTTGAAACCCAAACAATAATTTAAATGCCGTAAAATTTTGCTATCATCTTTGATAGTATAAGAGTAATTTTACGCAGGTGTAGTCCCACGGGTTTTCGAATACACTGCGATACTGGAGAACGGAAGGGGGGGGGGGGTTGAGGATAAAGAAAGCATTCATCGTTACACTACCACCCCCTCCACCCCCACATACACAACAGAGCTTAAACAGGGATTGGAATATTCTGCTACAACAAGTTCCAAGTTGATATATTCTCATTCGAAGTACATCAAAATCACGTGTTTTATTGAGAATGTGTGATTAATGGAATTGTGGAAACTCAGCATCCTTAAAAAAAGGCTCTTAAGCTCGTTGCGGAGAAACACTAACGGGTAGTACTAAACGCAAAAAGAGCCAACGTACTAATTACTATACTGCCTATACTCACACTAATAGATTTGTACTCGTAATGCCAACGTACTAGTTACTATGGAGCAGAGTATACAGTTATTCAATACGGATTCAAACTCCTATTCTTACAACGTTGCCTATACTCACACTAATAGATTTGTACTTTTGTACTGTATATTTCTAGTGTACACTCTAGTACAGAATTATGTTTTCGTACTCGCCCTTAGAGCCCTGTACGATCATACCCATGCGGTTGTACTTGTTATAAATTATAGTTATATATAGTAGTATTAAAAAACGATAACAATAATATGGCTAGATAGGTAGTTTGAAAATCTTGCACTATTTTACGTCTTACAACGAAATAGTTCAAACTAATTTTGGCGATAAACGTACCTCTTATTATTTGGCACTATTCAGGCCATGTAGTTTTTACTAATTCATTATAATCATCAGTGCCTTGGAAATCATTCTTTAACTGACGTCATGAATTAAATTTTAGAAACCATGTAGAATTTGGCCAACCATAGAAATAATTGAGATTTTTCCGATCTAATATCTCACAAACACACCCTTTCTTACCCAAACATTTTAATATAACTCTTCTTACGAGATTTTGAGATTTTGTCTACTTCTATATTCAGTACCCTTGAAAAAATAACGTTAAAATAGAAAATCAAAGTGTTTGTAAATTACAGGAAGTGTTAAAAGTGGACGGTCGTCATATACCTTATATTGTGTGGCATGTGTTGGGAGAGTCTGTGGATATAACGAGCTGCCGACCTTAGCCCGATGGATTGGTACCGATCTACTTGTAACAAACCATTCTGCTGTCAGCGGTGCATCGATCAAGTCATTTTTCCAGTTCTCAACAGCAAAACAGAAAGTTAATTCCTTCTTTAATTTAGATTTCCATCTAGGAGTTTGTTGATAAACTGTTTGTTGATAAACTGACATGTCCTGTGTCTCGGGTGAGCGCTTTGCAGCTGCTCCCTGGGCTCTGTAATTTTTCACTATTTTGGATGCCTGTGATATTCATTTCGAGGATTGGATTTTGAGATATTCGTCTTACTGTGTCCAAGATCGCATGTGTATTTGATCTCTTGTTTATGTGGACAAATTTGGGAATATGGAAAGGTTTTCTGTCGTGTTACGTGCATT
>KN886312.1:0-28986 GCA_000934455.1 Apostichopus parvimensis
TTAATGCCAATACAAACATTTAATACAGTATATTATTAAATGTAAAATTATTGTGTATGAGTATATTTTGTACAGTCAATGCCAATACACACTAATATATGTCAAAGTACAGTAAATTATTAAATATATTTAGTAAGTCCTGTATATTATTAAACATATTATTGTGTATTGGAATATCTACATAGAGGCTTATATACACTAATGCATTTAAAGCAGTATATTATTAAATATGTACAATTTGTATATACTGGCATACTGTATTTGTACAGTGAAATATTTGATACAGCATATAAGTGTGTATTAATTGGCATATATCTGTAAAGTTAATGCCAATACAAACATTTAATACAGTATATTATTAAATGTAAAATTATTGTGTATGAGTATATTTTGTACAGTCAATGCCAATACACACTAACATATGTCATACAGTATACCGATGTGTCTTACTCAACAATCTGAAAGTTTGCCAGTACCAACAATACTCGGGTTCTTCAAAAACTGTACAACTGTATAAGAGGTCCTACAAATCTGGACGAACAATCAAAAGAATGGTCGTCATACTGTAGTCTGTTTTTTTCGATGGTACAATTGGAGTTTCTGTAAACTGGTAGTGGCTGGTCAGTGGGCAGGACTGAGCCACTTACCAACAAAGTTACTGTAGGTACGATAGGGTAAAGGAAGGGGCCAAGAGGTGACAGTTAAATGAGGGCTCTGAGGAGCAGTGTGAATTGCACTTTCCCATCTAACAATTCTAACAACCACCCTCTCCTCTCCTCTGAACCCCCTCCCCCACCCCACTGACACTAATGTCAAAATCTCTGATCGTTTCCTCTTCCTTATGAAAGGTTCAAAGTTTCAATGTTCTCAATTATCAAAATTCTGAGTGGGTGAGCAAGACATGGGCTCTTCAAATGCTAGATAGAAAGGGACCACGTCCACAGCCCACAGAATTAAGGGCACACAGTGTTAAAAGGTGACCAGTTCATTCTGGGCACGGTAGAACGAGGGTGCTAAGGTTGTGGGGAGACAGGTAAGCGAGGAGGGAAGTAAATTATAGTGTATAATTTGTATAGAGCTAGTAGATCTCTCTATGGCTTAAAATGCTTTCAGACAAAATACTTACACTTTACCAAGGCTTTGTTTGATATATTAATAGAATATCTATATATATACTCATAGATATTCTTATCCTGTAGCACTAAGTGTGAAGAGCGATATACCAATATTTATAGCATTCACGGAGATACTGAGCACTGAATAAAACTGGAATGGGAGGCCAATGTACTGTACTCAATAACATGATAACAACTCTAAAGAAGAACATCATAACAACTCTAAAGGGTATAAGTGAATGTGTCAAAGGTTCTACTACATGTATGTGAGAATTATAACAAAATAAACCACAGGAAGAAGATATGATATCATACTTGGAGACCTGGAGGAAACAATTTTCTCAAGAGGTAAAAGTTTCACCTACTGCACCTTGGTGTGAGGGAGATTTTTGAAAACAGGTAAAAAAAATTCTCCTGTTTACAAATAGGGAACAGATGTGTTATAGGCCTTTTTCTGGCCAATATGACATGTATCTGAGATACCAAATGGTTGAGGGTCATATGTCATAAAGAATGGGGGGGGGGAGAGGGGTACAGGAGGTGAGAAGCAAATTGATGTGTTTCGTAAATTGATGTGCTTCGTATTGTGTGAATCAGTAATACATTGTCTAAGAGGAAACTATCGTTATCCAACTTCCACAAGTAATTTAACACTTAATCTATACATGGAATTATATCTAACAGGTTCATATTACTGACAAAAACAGTTGAGATGTTTTGGTACTTCATGTTCAGTCAATCCATTCCATTAAATTTCCAACAGGAAATACTTCAACAAAGGTCTGATGTCTCTCAGGATGTTAAGTGAAAGCCAAATGACTCATCTCCTTTCAGAACAGGAGACAAACACAATAGGTGATTAATTGTGTTGTTTTCGAAGCAATTATAGATGAATGTATCTATATTAGTATGAGACAATTGTTGTCCAATTTTGAATTTCCCGAAAGCAACTACGTCCAACGACAACATTTGATATCAAATTATAAGGAAGTTCTTGACACCGATTCAAAGGTTAGCAAATAAATTTTAATTTTTGACCAGGAAATGTTTAGATGTATAGAGGACAACATCCGATGTCAGGATGTGAGAGAGAAATCCAAATTGATCATCTCCCCCTCAGATCAGGAGACAATGTAATTATGAGTGATACAATGAAACAAAAGGAGATTAATTGCTCTGTTTTGCTGCATGCCGAATCAACCTTTCTGCAGCAAGATGAGTAGACATGTTGTTGCATACTGTACATGTTGTGCATACATATTCTTGCATGTACATGAAATAGAGTGAGCATTCAGTTGTTATGAGGGGACAGGTAAGCAAGAAACTTGATCCAATTCCTGAATTCTGGAAAACTTAAGAAAGGAATCTCGATTTCTACACAAGTTGGGTGGTAGAACAATACAGCAATGGTTCTAGTCCCACTGTATATTAATAAGTCAGAAACATACCCTATTCACAGTAACTGCAGCGTATAGGGTACATATGCAGCGTACAGTGAGTGTATTAGTTAAGTTCAGTATAAAAGATAATTCAGCCTGCTCTCACACAAAAATAATTTTGCTCTAATGTTTTTCCTGCCATTGCATGTTGAGTAGCTGCAAGCTTGCTAATATGGACATACAGTGAAGAACTAATCATGCGAACAAAATAAAAGTGGCACGTGAAAAATTAATTTTAAACAAGTTAAGTCATCACAGAGAGACGCTCCAAACTAGAAAACTCCCACGTGTACAAACAAGCCTACCTAAATCATCTCTCTAATATCTTCTTGTCACATCTTGAGTTTATTTACATCAATCCAATCTGACAACTCAAGTGAAGAAACGATATGCTCATCCACAGACGGCATCTCAAACCTCTCGTAAAATCTCAATAAATATTTTGATCCGTGGGAGTGTTATACGAAGGCGATCGCTCCCATGCGCTGTAAGAAAGAGGAATATTTTATCGACCTTCTAGTCGAAGCCCGTCTTTCAGAGCTATTCAGATGTACGTATACAGACAAAACCTACTTGGAAATTGTGCATTTAAATATTATACAACCATATCAGTTTAGATGCTGCAGATTGAAAAGGATGAAATCCTAGATCAGAAATGCATCGTAGGACTTCAGAACGGTAAATTTGGAAGGACGTGGGTGATGACCTCATAGAGGGTCACTGGGGGGGTGCAGTGCAAGAATTTCACCATGTTTGTAGTCTAGGTAGATCAGAGTGTGTATGTATAGGGAGACAGGTAAGGGAGGAATGAATCAATATGCACCACCGTCATTTGTCAGCACGATTTGTTTCCATACTATTAGATCTTCTTCTTTCTTGCTTTTTATTTTCTTTTAAATTCCACACAAAATGCATCACAAAAACACACATTTCTGATTCTAGAAGACGGGCTTGTTTTTTTGTACTGTGTACATATCAATTCTCAAGACTCATGTTCCATATGACACAATATGATGACACAATACAAAGCTATCTGGCATCTACTGCGCGATACTACATCTTGACCGCTAAACTAAGGCTGACCTAGACCAAATATATTCACAGATATAAAAAAAAGTATGTCAAATTGATATCACGTCCAAAATGTTAACACTTGATTAAAACTGAGCAGCAGGATACATCTTTCTGTAGGATGTCACAATATGATGGGACAATACAAAGCTATCTCGCATGTACTGCACGATACTACATCTCGACTCTTGACCGGTAAACTAAGGCTGACCTAGACCAAATATATTCACACATATCAAAAAGAAGTATGTAATTAATATCAACAGTCCAAAATGATGGCACTTGATTAACTGAGCAGCGGGATACATCTTTCTGTAGAATGTCACAATATGATTACACGATACAAAGCTGTCTCGCATCTACTGCGCGATACTACATCTTGACTCTTGACCGTTAAACTAAGGCTGACCTAGACCAAATATATTCACAGATAACAAAAAGAAGTAAGTAATTAATATCAACAGTCCAAAATGTTGACCCTTGATTAACTGAGCAACAGGACACATCTTTCTGTATAATGTAGGTTGTTACAGTGACTGATAATCTTATGTGGAGTCGGTCTGCCTCCTCAGTCATATCTATATCAAGCTCCATGATCGATTGAATTGTTTGCCAGTATGGATGGCTGGATGGTACAATATCAAATTATATACTAAAGGCATATCAACAAATTACAAGGCAAATTTAATTTAAAGTTTCATATTTTCATAATATTCATTTTCTGTCACAAGCGAGCTATGATTACGATGGAGCCGTCAAACGGGATGTTGTTAACTGATCACTCATTAATGTGTCTTATTTCAGTTCATTGTACTACTGATGTATATACTCTGTATGTATGTACATACTGATGTATATTTGTCCTTCTGACGCAAGTTATGGAAGGACGTATGGTTACCGATGGCCAAGATTCTCAAAGATCTTGGCAATGATAGAGTACACAACTAGATAATAATGGGTAGTAGAATGAGGAGGAGGTACGGTACTGTGGAGTCACCCATAACTAACCTAGGATGCAGTTGTTGTGGTGAGACAGGTACAGTAAGTCAGGAAGCCAAGTAAAGCATTGAAGTAAGTTTCCAGTTGTTGTAAGCTAGTTAAATAAGACATGATATTAACCAATCGGGATTAAAAGAGAGCCATTACTTCCCATCTAGAGGCAACAGAGTGGCACTCAGCACCACTAGTGCTAAGGTACAACTTCCATAAGGTACAACTTCCATAAACAAGCTGTTTAGAATATGGTTTATGGGATCTGAGGGCCCTGTTCTAAATGGTAGAGGTAGTAAAATAATTGGTGAATGGTAATACTGTAACCTTCAGAAGTGATGCAGGCATAACAGGTGTAGCCAACCTTTCATATTACAATAGGTTGCATTCATTAATTAGAGCTAGCTTATTCTGTTGGGTGTTAAAGGTGTGTGAATATACAGGGGGGGGGGGGACATACTGACCATAGGTTACTTACAGTTGGGTGTTAAAAGCGTATGAATATACAGCAGGGGTAGGAGCCAAAATGACCATAGATTATTTAATGTTTGGTGTTGAAGGTCTGTGAATATACAGTTGGGAGGGGGGGGGGACAAACTGACCATAGGTTACTTACTGTTGGGTGTTGAAGGTCTGTGAATATACAGTAGGGGGAGGAGTCAAAATGACCATAGGTTATTTACTGTTGGGTGAATAAACTGGGGGGGGGGGGGCAAAAACTACCATAGGTTACTAACATAAAGTTCTTAACAAATCTTAAACCTTCAGCATTAAATCTAAAATTTGAATATAACAACACAAGGAAGTTTTGCTAAGTTATTGGGCATATGTACTGTACTTTTTAATTTCAAGTAACTTCATAACAACATCATGCCATGAGAATGCCACATCCCAATGTGTCCATGCTATGAAATTCTTCGCGGTAAGGCATCCATATATAAAAGCGACAAGATCGCTGTGAAGTGATCTCTAAAGAGTAATCTGAAGCAAACATTTTAGGAGACTACTACCAGTATCTTGAAAATACTGAAGGGAAAGTGACATTCTAATTTTCAGTCTTAATCTTTATTTTTTTTAATAGCAGACAGGAAAGTGATTGGGCTTATAAAGAATGTTGATGATATGGTCTTGTGAAGTAACTAAACATGTGCAGGTCAGGTCTGAAAATAGATGATTATAATTCACAATGCAATCTTGGACTTTGTCATCAAATTACTGGTAACCTGCAGAGTTTCTTTAAAGGGTCATTCCTGGTACTACAAATAATTTAAATACTAGATGGCGGTATACAAAATAAAGTGGAGAGTGAGAAAAGTCAATATATACATGTGGAGACACACACAGCAGGTGCACTAAGCGAACTCGTGTAAATATTGTTACATCAGGCCACTTTAGTGAGGGGAAAGAATTGTTTTTGCTTTTTTATTTTTTTCATTTAATTTTTTATATTTTTTAATTTTTTTTGGCTACATTTTGATAAGTGTATCCTACTTAATATCATGTTTTTCTATCTAAACATCACTTTCCATTGGAAACCACTATTCTGAAATCAAGGCTCCTTTAACTATTAAACCTAATAGCATCTGTTCATTTCTTCAGCTATAAAAGAGATGCCTGCTCTCTCCACCTCACTCTTGCTTGCGGTTGAATTTCAATACCTGATCCTAATTTTAGCTGGGATGAGAAATATCTACTTGACCCCTCGACAACGTCAATTTAGTAGCACTAATGCATTCCGTGACACAGCAGGAACCAATGTACTGCAACATATGTACATGTGTAGACCGTGTAAACTGATTATACTGACACTGTCATATATATGGAAACGAATAATAAACTGCAAGATTTCATAGAAAGGTCAAAAGTGTGCCAAGTGCTAAAGTGGTACAGATTTGATATATATGCTATGTACAGTAGATCAGTATGCATACATTACATGTATGTATCCACAGTATGTTGAGAAGCCACAGCTGGTCAGAGCTTAGGAATAAAGCATTAATACAAAGAGTGAAATATGCAATTTTGGAACCATCAGATGCCAGTTATTATTAATATTGTTATTATTTGAATGCATGCTATTTCATTGAGAAAATATTAACTTTCCATTTTTCGGATGGTTATACTGTTACCAAAAACAAACAAGAAACACTACTTTGTAAGTAAATTTGTACCTTTTACTCATAATCTCAACCTTATATACAACTGTACTGTCGTCATTTTCCATATCCATTGAAAACATCAATACTTGTACAGTACTTGAAATCCCAGATTTAGATTTATGAAGCGTAACAGACGTCATTGATCAGCGCATAGCTACTTTTACAAGGCTCTTCATTTATCCAGGGTGATAAAACCACATTTGTAGTGTCGTAAAAATTCTCAAATGTTTTATTTTGCGTGGAGAAGACTTGCATGTAGCATTATATGGAGAGGACTTGTATGTAGCATTATATCAAAGCTTAGAGCATCTATCCCAAACCAAATTGGTGCTAGTACTATTTAAAGCTAATGCCTTCCATACAGATCTGTATTAACACATTCAACAGTACAGTACAGTACAGTATGTACTGGGCATTGTACACTGAGCACTGTATTCTCCAAGGGCCTGTGTACGGTACAATCTTTGTCAACTTGGGCGTAAATCTGACATATTTTCAATATAAAGTCTGCTCCTCGTGGCTGTATCGAAGCTTTGAATATATTGATTGATCTGTACTGAGAATAGAGGTAACGTTAATTCTCTTCACATCTCCTCTCTTACCACAACACGTACCGTAAGTTTCAGGCGGTCTGGGTTTGTAATCAGATAGTAATAATTGCAATTATATCTCAAAGTACATCAGAAAAAGAAAGTAAGCCAGCTTAGCCAGGAGGAAAAAAAGAGACAAAAAACCACCTACTGTACAGGGAAGCTAGCTCCTGTAGAAAACTGCTATACTGTGCACCTGATATACTTGTATATAGCAACTTGACCATTCTGTATAGCCCTTTGCAATGGGATACTGGATATGTTATTCTCTGACCTATATAGGAACAAGCAAATTGTTACCATGGTTTCATCCAGGTTCCAATAAGACATATGCCAATATACAACTTACACATAAAACAATTTCCAATATTTGTTTAATTTTTTTGTTACCGAAAATGTTTTACTTTTATTACCTAATCATAATATTTAGTTTTTGATCCTCTATGGCATTTGATCGATATTAATTGTGTACAAGTATCTTACCCAGTACAATCAAGATGTCACTGCATACCTTCATCAGTCATATACTGTAACAAGGGACCAATCTTTGTAAAACTTTGACAAACAAACAAGAGCTCTTAATAATCCGACAGGCTCCCAGGCCATAAAGCTTCATATTTCAATTAGTAATTGCGATCAGCCATTCTCCAAGGTCTCTTCTAAGTTCTATATATATACTTTTTCTTTTGTTCTTGGCTGTTTATAGAAATTTGATACAGAGAATATCATCTTACAGCTCTGGAAGAATTCTTAATCAAGAACAGCTTTAGTATTTACCAGTAAGTTCACGAGGACTTACGTACTTAAAGCGGTTGTTGAGCTCTGAATATTTGAAGTTTATTTTTAACGATTAATTTGCTAGTCTGTTCACAATATGACCAAAATATATCACATATAGGTAGCATCCCTTGATAGAAAGCAAAATTTTGGCCTTCTTCATTGAAGAAACTTTTAATACAGAAGAATACATCATAAAGACTGAAATGAACTTTTGCCAACCATTACTTGCCAAGTTTAAGTTACAACCACAAAGAAAATCTTAAAGCTTAAGAAATTAGCTGAATAAATTTTTAAATTATATTTTTACAGTTTCTAAAGAAAAAAGAACCTTGAAGTAGTTCTAAAACTGCAATGAAAACATTTACTTCACTGATGGAGATTTATTGACAGTCATTGGATTTCACTGTGCAGACAGAAGATAAACTAACAGAGACTCAATTCAACGCTCTCCTTTAATGCTTCAGCTTAAGACTATTTGTGGGTCATCTCCATTAGATGATAATGTGTGGGTGGGTGTCTGGTTGATGTCAATGATCTGCATGTTCATGTGCCAAAGATCTCAAATGACAATTAATGGAAGCTGGCTGGCGGACTCTGTGACTTCTAAAGAGGTATGAATATACCGAAGCTCTCAGTGTGTCCAGACAATTAAGTGATGCATGCTAGCACTCTCATTTAAACAATTAAGAGAAAAGGATTTTTGCAGTACATTGAAATGGTTGCCATGGAAACATTAACAGCATTTCCATGCATTTATCAACAAGGTTTTAAGAAAACTCCCTTGTTATTTGTATTTTTGCTAAGTATCTTGTTTTTGCTTTAATTGTTTTCCACTTTTCAATCTTCCTCCTGCAGTACAGTACACAAAAATTACACACACCATCAGCCTAATAGAAAGTCAACCAGTAACATATTAATGGAAATTTTAAACATCCATTATTCCCAAATATAATGGCCAGGCTGTTTAGGTACGAAGTACTCGACTTGAAAATGAAACTGAACTGAAGTTAAATGTACTATATAGCTCTCAGGGAAGTATTTTACAATTTATGACAGCAACCTAAATATTTTATCAGAATAGAAAGAAGCTGTTTTTAATATCAGAGAGCTGTCCAGGGTACCACTCTGTTGCATGATTTATGGTTGCCATATGGCTTCACCGTAAAACATATTTCAGTCAAGTTTTATTGCTTTAGGAAGAAACGGGGACCAAAATAGACCTTAAGGGAAATCTTGAAATAAGTCTTAACAGACTGAACCCAGCTCAATCACAGGTGGAACATTTTTTAAAGTTCTGAATTGCATTTACATTTTTTTTTCATTTCTTCCTCTATTTTTTTTACCACAGGAGTTAACGATTGAAATGAATGACAGACATTTGGGAAATCAATTTTAAAGTCTGTCACCTGAACTTATTCCTCTTTCCGAATTTGATTTAAAAAAAATACCCTGTGACAATTTGGAGAGATCTGTAAATAACTGGTCCCAAATCCTGAAAATGGTTTAAACTGAAGAAAGAGAAATTGTAAAGCTAGAGGCTGCCCTGGGAGTAGGGTGGTGTTAATGGGTTGTGTGCACAACAAAATGTTACACATCTGTTTATATGCCGGGGCAAACTATTAAGGATTTTCTTCTCTAGTCGTCTCTAGAACAACCAGTTCTTACTTTGTCCCACTTTAAGGAATTGAAAAGTGGTTTATATTGGTTCATCCAAATCTACCACCCTGATGTACTATGTGTTTGCAAGAGCTGTTAACCATTTCTGCAGTATCCAGGAAAACTTGATACTGTACGTCAGAGTCCACCTTCCCACACAATGAGGCATTCCGACCAGTTCAATTGCTCATTCCCCAGGGGCACATATAACAATCATCTTATGCAACACTTCCCATACCAGATGTAGAATTGTTTTCTCTTACATCACAGGTAAATAATTTGCATGTCATGGAATCGCAGAGCAGAAGGTCACCGGTGAGCAAGTTGAGTTAATCTGAATGTCAAGGTCTGTTGTGAACATCTTCTTCATGGTCTGTCGATGACGGTATTAATGTTACCCTATTATTATTCTTTACATGGTTTGTCTCATGACAGAACATTCATGTTGTGTATATTTGAGATCCTTCTCATGGGGAAAGTGGGAATTGAGGGGTACAGCATCACTAAGTATGACCTAGAAAAAGAACAATCTTACACACAGATCACAAAAGAATGTATTAGAGGCAGATATCGTTACTCAATTCAAGCCACATACCTGGTCCAGATGTGAACTTCAGAAGTAGTAATTTATGTTGAAGGAAAGAGCAGGCATAAGTGGGTCATGGCCCAGAAGTACTACAGGGGTTACCCTAGGGCAGCTCATCCATTGTTAACGATTAATGCATTGGATTATGCAGATAACCAAAGTGGGTTTGTAGAGAGAAGACAGGTAACACTAGCATAAAGCAGTATAAAATTATTAAAATTTGTACATGTACTTTCGCCATTCAAATCAGCTGTAAATTTTTTGTACTATTCATTAAAGTAGGGATCACTTTATACTAGCTTTCTGGCATTTCAGTCATTAATGACCAAATCGAGTACTTTAATGAAATATGATTGCCATTGACCTGCATTGGACTAAGACACCCTGTTAAATTATTCTGCCATGTGAATATTACTGATGGAAGAATGATTGATGATCTTGTAATGATGAAGTTGAATCCATTTTCTCATTGCCAAGGCAGTTTTCATTCTCAAGAGAGTATATCCATCATATGTATGCATGTAAATTATAAGCAACTTGGCAAACTTCAAAACAAAACATAACAATTTCACTTCATTATTGGAAACAAAGTTTGACTACAGTAGTTAAATAGCTGATTATGCACTTTGTTAAATATGGGATTTCTATTTTCATGAAATACGAGCGAGAAGTATACGCCAAAAATCAATACAAACAGCTGTTTAAAAGTGCAGCAATTGTGTACAATTGGAGCTATATAGTGCTATAACTTGCTAATGTGCAATACACTACCATGTGTATACACACACACACACACACACACAAACACAATCCGAATTAACATATTCAGAAGAAATTGTCTTAATAGGCTGTGGTTCAATTAAAAATTAGCAACAAGAGACAAAACATGTGATTACTCAACTATGAAACTTGAACAGCTACCTTCAGATTGTTTGAGTTGATAAGAATAGATGTGGGAAAAGTACAGTCCCCTGTGTATTGTGTTTTTGAGGTGACCCAATAAAGCTTTGTCAGTCACCAAAAGCCATTCCTTTGGTGAAAAAACAATAATTTAGCAACCTACTGTACATTACCGTTAAATTAAACAGTGCAACTCTCATGTCTGCAGTACCAAATCAGAATGAGTTTTGTCCGTAAAATTCACCACACACTGTGAAAAATAGTAACGCCACACAATGCTCTAAGTTATCATGTTCTGCCTTCAACTTATAAATTCAACTTAAAGAAGCTTTCTAAGCAGCTTTATGAGATGAAATTTAAAGTACCGTTCTGTGTACATTTTTGGTCAATTTTCAAATAGACTCACTATTTGGACACAAATCTCAGAATAAAGCAGTCCCTTTCACCGAGGGGGGTTAAGCTACACTTCAAGCGATGACGAAAGATTGTATATACCATTTTGATTAATTCTACACTAATGCTTTTAACATGTCAGTAATACCAATTATCATACGGCCTGGATCAAAGAAAATTTAAGAATCTATTGGAACTGGTTATCTACAGTAGATAAACTTTGTAAATGATATTAAGTTGGTGACAAAAATCCCCCAAAATAGAGCTATAATACTTACCCATCTCCAACTTTTCATAGAAACTTTCCTATCTACCTAAACTATATGAAACGGAATGTTTAAGCAAGGCGCCCTCGCATCTGGGGCAGGGCCCACTAACTCTCCCTGGTTCCGAATCTACCACTCAGAAGATACGCCACCTGATTTTTTCGCAGACCTGTCATCCGGGAGTTTTCTTTAATTGCTCTACACTTGGGTGATCGTCTTTGGGTACCATACACCTTCAACAGGCATTTCCTTCACCCGGGGGCCACCTGAAGCACTTTACGAATCCTTTAAACTTATTTATATTATTTTCCATGTCTTAGTCCCATCAATTGCAATTTTTACCTTGAGTAATTAAATCTTTAGCAAACTTGCAGCAGAAGAGGAAGTGACGCCCGAGCTCAGACTGCCACTTTAAATGCACCTTATTATGTGTAGCTGTTTATGTAACAGAATACTTTTCACTGTGCTTCAAGTGTACTTGTTACTATAGTGACCACTCTCAAGTCTTCTACACCATGCATTTCCACTGGTACCTGAAGTGATGATTGCTGAAATTCTTTAAGTAAATGAAGTCTCTCTCTCAGATGTCTAGCAACCATAGCGCTGCTCTAGGCTTCTAGGAATTTATTTGGAGTGTTGGTCAAATTAACAGCAATCAAGATAGGAGGCCTGATGTACCTTTTCTTGTACACTGGTCAACCCTGCGATATACCGTACAGTACATTTTGCATACTAATTTCAACCTACCACAACTGTTTCAAACTTTTATGAAAAATTGTAGGTTAATTTCCACTGTGAAAAAACCGAAATGAATGACGACTGCGAAACTATTTAGGTGACCTTCCATGTGCACATGTGACATCAGCAATTTTATTATTTTGCGTGCTCCCACAAGTACAGTTGCTCTTTCATCTTTTTGGTTCCTTTGTTGTTTGCATGTCTAAAGCAAGCCCCTTCTGTCAACAAACACATGGACAAGTCTTAAATTATTCTAACAGGTTGTCATCACTTATGTTTGTCGCCTTCCTGTTGAGTGGCTTCCTTTTGGTCACACCTTTGGGAGAATATTTTACGATATTTACTCTTTTAAGGAACTGCCTAGCTTCAATAGTGTGAAGTGAAAGTGCATTTATGACACTACCCAGAGAATCATCTCACTAGTTTGATGGAAACGAATGATAGCTTTACTTCCGTGTCATCTCACTGAGATCAACATTAAAATGTGTTATTTTTCTTTTCCTCGTCCTTATAGACAAATTATTCTCAGTGACAGATAGAAACTGTCAACAATAAGAAATGAACCAGCACAAGGAGATGAAAAAGTCCACTTAAATTGACTTGCCTTCAAATTGAGTAGATGCCGAAAAGGCACAATCAGGAAAAAAGAGACAAAAGAAAAAAAAAACGGAAACTGATAACACTGTGCTCCACCTTTTTTAGACTTCATGAAAAGTTGAAAACGTGTAAAGTATTCACAATAGAATATTATGTAAAGGCCTACAGGCTGAGGCAGTGACCCGAGTGGGTCAATAGGGGTGTGTGGTGCTACCCATATATCTTACCAATGTTACCGATATGTCACCAGTGCTACCAATATCTGCAAGCTGCAGTAGGTTAATTAGGGGGCAAATGTCAAGGGGTGACAGGTAAGGAATGAATTACAACTATAAACGTAAACCACAAACAATAAGAGCAAACAAGAGATACATAGATCAAAACTGACAAGAGCAACATAACAGATAAATATGTTTCCTTCAGATCTACCAAACAGAAAGTCTTCAATTTTTTTTCTCCTTTTAAATTTATATCAAGGACTATTAAATATCTCATGATTTTTTTTATACATAAGCCAAACTTTCCAGTCCATATTCTTTTAATACCAGTCCTTTTTTGCTCTCAATCTGCAAAAAGGAACAAACTTAGGAATTTCCTCCTATCAGTGTAACAGCAGGGTAGCAATGCAGGTGGCCAGTTCTATATTCAGGTATGTGTACATGTATACAATTAGTACATGAATACAGCCGCAGCCTGTAGGCCTTTACATAATAGTCCATTGTGAATACGTTACATGTTTTCAACTTTTCATGAAGTCTACCAAAAAGTGGAGCGCAGTGTTTATCAGTCTCCATTTTCTTTTCTTTCTCTCTTTTTTTCCTGTTTGTTGCGGGCGATTTTTACACAAATATTTTGAGAGCTTGCAAGTTCCTACCAGCTCTGAGAAGATAGTATCACTGATACCACATGTCTGTATTTCCACAATGCTATATAAACTCCTCTCAATCAGGTGTGCTTCATGTACAACTGATCAAAATCAGTTTTATTACCATGGCAACTGAGCACTGTAAAAGTACCAGCTAAATGCACCTGACAAATGGAGTGAAAATTTGCCAACCAGCCAATTTACAACTAGCTTTTTCCAATATGGACCCTGAAGATTGTACTTTTAGTTTATAGGGAATGTTAATCCCAATTTAAAACTATATTACAGATGTAGGGGATACCACTGTGTATATTGATAACTATGTACAATAATGTTACATCAAGTAGGCTTACGGCATCATGATACCTTGCGCTGGCCGCAGTTTGACCAAGATACACACCCAGACACACAAAGGTCATTACAGGGCTAGAGTAAACAACTAAACATACTGGTATCTACAGCTACATAGAGTATATATGTAGTCTTTACAGCTACATAGAGTATATATAACTAAACACACTGGGTGGTAGAATGAGGAGGTAGGATATCCAGTCAACAGGGGGAGGTCAGTGTCAAAGGTTACCGGGTCACTGTAGACACGGTAGAACACACATGTGTGCAGATGTTGTGAGGAGACAGTAAGCCAGGAACCAAAGCTCTCTCAACACAGTAGAGCAAGAGGGGTGAGGTTATGAGGATAAAGGTAAGCAAGGAAGCGAGGGTAACCTGGTGGTAACATACCAGTCCTTATAAGAAAGGTAACATACAGAAAAAAGAAAATCTGTAACTTTACATCAAAATTTGGATGGGAAGTAGCTGGTCACAGAGATCGTACAGTGTTAAGAAGGTCACCAGTTCACTCTCGCCACGGTAGAGTGGTAATAATAAGGTTGTGAGGAGACAGGTAAGAGAGACACAAAGTAAATTTGATGAAATTTGGCTAAGATTTCATTGCAAATATATTCGTAGGACTCAAAGTATTCTGCACTTGGTTAAGCCTTGAAGCAGCCAAAGTGCTGTACCCACTGAAATCTCTTTAATTAGATTGAAGAATATCCAATTACATGAAGCTAAACATTACAACTTTGGTTTTTATGATGATGCGGGTAAGTCATTCGGTAGGTGTTCTGTTCAAGGGCTTGCTCGCAATCAAGAAAAGTCGGTTCTCTTGAGCAGCAGCACGTCTCCATCTTGTTAAAATGAGATTGTTTCACACCTCGGCCAAGATTAAACCATTATGTAATTTATGCATCTACACCGACAGTCCACATACTATGCGGCACTACCCAAAAGTGGAAATTTCTTTCGTTGGGTGCCGGGATATTTCCAGACTTCGGAAGATTTATCGACAGTTTACAGAGCTTGCGGACGTGTCCATAGAACAAGCTAGCTTTCATGCACATTCTGAGCATCAAAGCCGAGAGTTGTGAGTCTGGTGGGATCAGAGCTCAATCCATTTTAGCTCCTTGGTCGTGGGCCTAAACATTTTTTTTTTACGACAGCCAATCTTGAGGAATCTACACCTTACTGATGGTGGTAGCTAGCACTGCGATTAAAAAGATTTATTTTAGGGAATAATTTGATAATTTCATACCTTTATTTTGGCAAGTTCGTTTAAGATCATTCCCTCTGGCATGTTATCGAATAGCCCGTCAGTAGCCATCAAGATCATGTCTCCTTCCTTCACCAGAAAAGAAGCACTAGAGGCTGATTCAGGCCTGTAAAAAATTATAAAAATATATACAGTACATCTTAGATTAAATGATTAAACAAAAGGTAATGTGCAGAGTATGTTTTCTGAACTGGAAAATAAATGATTGATTGAAAGATGGGATTTGCATTCGTCATACTTTAATCAGATGTTATAAAATTCCAAGGTTTTGCAGGAAAACCCTGAAAAAGGAGATTATAAAGTAACTACATCGCATTTTGAACCAATTATACTCCTGCACTTAAAATCATTGTTCAATGGGCTGAGCGATTTCACTTTTGGTACTGCGCCATCAGTCAAATTAATATCACATGGCTTGTTACACTGTTATTATGACTCCATGCACTCATTGTATGTAAAGAAACCATCCACAGTCAGCTAGGAAATATGCACTGAAGCAGTGACACAACAGACTCAGATTAATTACCATGCATTAGATAACAATAACCAAAATTTTTAGTTGCATTGTTCTTGGGCTTCCCAGTGGCATTGCCAGACATTTGGAATCTGGAGGAAGGGGGAGGGGGGGGGGTGAGAGCAAGATGATAGGTGCCTCACCAAAATGAGATCAACATTTGGGGGGGGACACAGAATACAAGATTACAGGTGATACAATGTGGTGGCAAAAGCACCAATGTGAGCTGACTTGTAGGTCAAGTTTGATTTTCATTTGCCAATTTCATTGTTTTTAAAAAAAATGAGATCAACATTTGGGGCACAGAATGCAGGCAGGTGTTACAATGTGGTGGCAAAGGCACCAATGTGAGCTGACATGTGGGTTCATTTTGATTTACCCGTTTCATTGTTTCTGGTACGACAGTACAGTATACTGTATATATTAGCTTTGAAATATCAGCAGAATTTTGAAGGTATACATCAGTAAATTACAGTCAGTAGAAGTCAAAGAGTTTTGTATCTACTTAAATTTATAAGCTAATTTTTTTGGACATGGGCAAATATTAATTTCTGAGAAGGGGAACCAGGAGGGGCAACAAACATTTCTGGTGTGCATGCACTCTCCCAATCTGCCCCCCCCCCCCTCTCCCTTGGCACTGCCAATGTTCCCAACTGCAAAGAGTGCTTCTCTGTAATATTCATTATCCACATTGTACATGAATTCTTTTCAATTAAGACAAGGGTCATTAGGTCTCATCATGGCGAAATTCAGTGCATTAGTTTTTCTATTAATAAAGATGCGACCTTGACTAGAGCATCAAAGAATTCTGAGCTTGTAAAGAATTGAGAAGAAAAGACAATCAATAATTAAGCAAGATGCAACATCCTTGAATGGAAACAGAACAATTGGATTCATTCTCATTGTCCATGGTCTTAATGATTCCAGATTCAGCAGTCCTTTGGCATTCACAAGAGGAATCTTTTGATATACACATAATCAACAAAGACCATTATTTCTAAGGACATCTAAGGTTCGTTGGGATATCAGTGTTTATAAATATAGTGAATTTGCTGATAAGCCACAAAACTGAATGAACCCGGGCTACATGCTGTTTCAAAGTCCTGAGTTAGCTACAGTTATATCTTGCATTACTTCATACAACTAATCCACTTTGTGATAGTTTACAGTCACAGAGATTTTCACACAGTCAGTCACTATTAAAGACCTTTCCTGTGTAATAATAGTACATTCAAAGTTCAAGCATAACCAAACATTTGCTTAATGAGCCATCATGTGATTTCCCCTAGACAAGTCTGTAACATATGAGGTCTAGATTTATCACCTCCTATATACTCCACGGTTTAGTGATGACTAAACTACACATTGACTGAAAGTTAGTTAAACAACAGCATGTATGTATTACATACATTTATAAAAAAATATGCTTGAAGAGGGGCTCGAGTTTACTCTCCGATTCCACACCAAAACTTCACAGATCACTCTTTTTTCCTTTTTTTTCCGCTACCCAGCTCGCAACCCACCATACAGACTTTAAGACTTGTTTTGAGGTCACGTCCCATGCATTAGTTTGAGAACCATGGACCTGGCTGGTTCTGTGAGTAATTAGTGGACATGAAAATGCTTCTGCTTTTTTTTTTGGGGGGGGGGGGGTTAATAACTGGAATATGGGCACATAGAATACTGTATTTAACCACGGTGCTCACCTATCACTGAGTACTGAGTTTAAATCTGGGGGCGCTATTGAAAGCTGAAAAGGTGTATTGAAGTAATGCTGTTGTTCCTCCGATCTGTGTACCACCTTTCCTTCTCTGACGACTAGGAAACCAGAGTCGCCAAGGTTTGCTGAATACAAAGTGTGGTTACTGTTGTCAAAGATGATGATACATGCTGTGCTGCTACCTGCAAATAAAACAAGAAATACACAATAATTAATATTCAAAAATCAAAACTATAAATTCGAAAATAAATTTATGTAAAATTTGTTTTTTAAAAATCCATAAAATGGAAGTACTTTTCTGACAAAAAAAAAACACCAAAAAACTTGGGTTGGAGGACATTAACTAGAGCACTGTAGGAAACCCCTTAGGTACAGTACTGCACATTGACAAAGAGAAACTTCTATTGGTACATTTCTGAACATACAGTAAGTATATAGTACTAGCGTAAATATTAGAGCCATAAATTGTGTGGGCACATACAGCAGGTACTGTGAGTGTACCCTCCACATGTACAAAAGTTCTGTGAAAGCGTTGATATAACCAGGGAGCAGTAGCAGCTCCCTGATATAACTACCTGTAATTCGCTGTACTGGAGCCAACTTACACTATTAAGGGGGGGGGGGGATATGCACATAATTGTATGAATTGCTGAAAGCAGCTGAATGTATGAATTGCTGGAAACAGAACTGTTCCTTTCTGCTCCAAAACAAAACAGCTGTTTGACAAGTTCGGCATTCATTGATCCAATATATATACTATTTTCTTTCTTTTTTATGTATTCCAAACTAAACTTAATTCTGTCCATAGGCTCCACTTAACAAATCTTTTTCTCCAAATATTGGAGTAAAAGTTGATAATTTGCCTTTAAATTTAAGTATCAAGTTTTTCAAGTATCCAGGGGACAAAATGTTGAGATGAGAGAATTCCAATTTATTAATTATTCACTGAGTAACTTTCATTTGTTGACAACATCTAGAGGGTTGGCTTACGGGATCAATTCCAATCTTAGAATAAACATTCCGAATAAAAGTGATTTGCACACTGTACCTTCCCCATCCTATTAGTAAAACCTGAACCTTTTAAAACCACTTGAAATTATACTGCAAATCCTAACAGTTCTACAAACAGTCTTTTGACTTATATTTATCCAGGCATCACTGCTTGCTGAAGAGTTTCAATCCTAAACGCCAACACAAATCCCTCTTATCACAAATAATTACTGATGCTCTAAGGTAGTGTACTGTTGAAGGCTATTCACCCAGTTCTGTACTTTTATTACTTCACAAGTTTACATTATTGTCTGTGTGCATGCAACTCGTACAAGACTTTACTGTATATGAAGAAATGTGATTACAGTACAGAAATGTGTCTACAGTAGTTACAAAGTCAACCGCAAATTTGCACATCTCAATCATGTCTCATGTCTGTACATTTCAACTAATTTACTATACCGTTCGTCATGAACCAAATCAAGGTACACCAATATTATAACTACTACTACTACTACAGGTAGTCGGTACTGTACTGCAAGCCATGAGATGTTTCAGTTCCTTTTTGATGTAATTTTAAGCTGCTTAACTACAATATTTTTGTTTTTTAAGCCCCACAATATGGTCACAGTATGATGAACTGATACTAACAACTACAAGGCAATAGGCGCTTACTCCTTACTGTAAATGCTAAATTAACTGACTGTACCATATTCAAGTATATCTCTTCTTCTCCCCTTTCAGCAAAAGCGATGAACTATTACATGTGCAGTAAAGTGAATTAGATGTATCAATGGAATAGTAAGGATTACCTGTTGTTTTAGGGTACAGTAGGTGTGAGACTGTGAGAGTCATAATATTAATAAATCAATGCTAGGTTAGGGCAAGGGTCAAGGGTAAAATAACTGCACAAATGACCTTTTATATAAACTAGAGCTCCACTCTGACAAGAAATGCCACACTGTAGTAAGAATGATGTGGTTCTGCTGTCCAGTCCCAATGAATTTCAACAAATTCATTGTTTTTCGGTGAGGGTCATGTCTAACATCACTGGCCATCCTTTTTTCATTGGTGTCCTGGCCAGATTGTTACACAGCATTAATGCCAGCCGGTCATAAAGTTAACATGCTGACATTATTCAGATATTGTAGTGTATAAAAAATTCAATGAAATTTGTGAGTAAATGTTTGAGTAAGCAACGGGTGCTACAGTACGAAGAAAGGTGGTATTATTAAAACAACTAACAAGTTTGTTGAAGATTTTAACATGAGTGGTGACCATAATTTGATAGGAATAGCATAGTTCATGGTTACTTAATGGAACTTTTGCATCAAAAGAGCATGAGCTGGTTGTCCAATCAAGATCGTTCTATTAATCAGACGTGACACATCGCAGAGTGGTGCAGCACAGCATTTGCTAAAATGGTTACCAGTTTTGTGGCAGTTCACTCTAGATACGGAGGAGCTGTTAGGATACCAAGGTTGTGAGGAGAAAGATAAGCGAGAAAGCAAAGTAAATAACACAGATCTACAGATTGATTATACTTAAAGGGTGTGAAGACTCGCGCAAAACGAAACGTCTTATGCTGGTAATTTGACCTAGTTTCGAATGAGGTGTAACAGAAGTGTTAGACACCACCATCGATCGCAGAAAATACACACACACAGCATGCTACCATCGGTAATAAGACACTAGTGTATAGTAAGTACATACAGCTGTGGTCAATACCCACGGCACAGTGTACAAACAATACAGCGATGGACATCTCAGGTCCAGCTAAAGATAACAAGGTATCACGTTTCATTACTGTCTGCATTTTGTAGCCACACGAACAAAACGTCACTTGCAAGCAACAGAAAGTTAACTTTTTCAGAAGGCCGCACGCGGTTTGGGGCAAGTCTTCAATGCCTTTAAAAGTAAAGTCAGTGTTCCTCCTCCAACATCCTAACCGGATCAGGGACAGCTGTGACAATCAAGTAAAACCATCCATCTCAGACCTATCAGTCAAACCCTTAACAAATGAACCCCTGCTGGTAGAAATGGACCACTTGATGGGATTTTGCTCATTTTTGTCAAAATATGAAAACAAAATTAACCTCCGATTGTTACTGTATGTTGATTGTCTGCCATTCTGTATAGCAACGTCATTTCGTTTTATGATGTGAATGCACTGAACAGTACAAACAGTACATACAGAACACTGCAGACATTTCACTGTGCATGTTTACTTACCTTTTATGTTGGTGATGTCGTAAAAATTTATAATGTTCATATATACCACAACGGTACAGTGACTCTCACAAGCTACACAGCATTAGTTACATTTACAGTACGGTATAGTAATTTGGTCACAATGTACATCATTTGATTTTTGTTATAGAATAACCCATAAATGATACAGATCATGAAAAGCAGTTTAGTGAATTCTTTGTCCTTTCAGGATGTTAGGGTGAAAGATTAACTAACTACCATCACAAGTCCTACACATGGGGTTACAAACACCACAGGAAATACCCAATAAAGAAGTACTGTATAGTACATGACCTCACAATGAACCATGTATGTACTATACAGTCCACTGCATATATGCACAGAATGTAATATTAGCACAAAGTAATCTCTAATTTAATGAAATAGAGCTAGTGTGAGACTGGTGAAACAATTGCTTCAAAACCTTTGATCTCAATAATACACATGATAGGAGAAGTGGAAACCTGCTGTTACTAATTGTACAGTAGGTTCACCAACTGTAATGTCCTCAAAATATGCTAGATAATCATCAAGGGTGGTCAAGGAGGCTGTCAACATTTTGACTGTTTTTGTTTATTCAAGGGCATATTTGAGTATTCCCATTGTCTGGTATATAATGTCAAACACAGCATTAATTGACTGGATTACACTGTTTTACAGAGAGGCACACACTGTTCTGTACTGATGTTCTCTTAGAACCTGTCACAAATTTTAGATGTTCACTAAGTACTAGAATTGTAATGACCCATTAATAAACTACAGTAGCTGGTCTAGTGTGAAATGAGAGTGGCTAAATTCTAAAACCTTGTTTGAGTCCTACAGATTACTGTAATATATACTGCACCACATGACACACATGTGTGTGCACACTACCCCATAATAAAGCAGACTACATACATACTACTAGACTCAACTTCCTTGTACATCAGTTTTACCTACATACAAAATAACACCTGCACAGTGCTTAAACTGCTTAAACTGCTTATCATCAAAGTCTCTGTCACATTGTACTTTTCATTTATAAAAATCAGCCTAAAGGTCATATATGATAAGTCACGGATGGGGGAGATCTGGAACAGTTAATTACTCGAACAATAACAGTTAATCTTGGTTAGATTCTATACAATTAAAGCACAGTACTACAGTACTGTATGTATGCAGTTAGTGTGTGTACAGACAGTACCTACGCAGGCACACTTGGGATTACTTGATTGCACTACAGTATGTATAAAACTAACTTCAAGTTACTTTTAAAACTTAGCATAGCATTAAATTATTTACTTTTGAACTGTTTTCTAGAGATTACCGACTCAAATCTTGCTCTGCAAATATCTTTCTGCCATTTCCAAAAATCAGGGAATAACTGATCCAATGTACAATTACAAGATCACAAAATGATATGCAAAAATGGTGAATTTAGTATGCATTTAAGTGAAAAGATGTATCACAATTTTTTTGTATACTATACAGCAACATTAGTTTTGTTAAGAGCTCAAACTCAGAGCCTTCAAATCAGCTGCGCAAAACTTGAACACTTAAATTATTCTCCGAAAATATGTTAAGAAATATATCCTTAATATCAGAGAATGTTAACTTGCCAACTGTGAAGATCTGCAGCACTTGGAGAATTCTTTCTTGAACGAAATTTGTTATTACACTGGGTTTTCTCTATTTTCTCCAGAAAGGTATATTAACAATAAAACATTATATTGTAAGACTAAGTACATTTACTGATACAGAAGCTGATGTGCTTCACTGACAACATTACCAAACCCATATATTATTAAAAAGAAAATCTTTTCAAGTTATCTACGCCTATAAGTTTCCTTAAATCCTGCAAAGATATATGATCAATATTGATGGACTCAAACCAGGCTGACTGGAGCATTGCTTTACTGTACATGTATGAGGAAGAAAAGAGTGCACTTACATAGCACAAGATTGTGTCATGCAATTGCACTGTGAATTATTCACCCATGAGAAACTGCAGAATGAAACTTTACGTAGATGGTTTTTTAAAAATCAATACAACCCAAACGGTGAAATTCAATATAATTTTAGGACATTCTCAGATAGGCAGAGAAAAAGACATGAATGTAAAATAATGCTCACATATGGTAAAAGTCCTAATTAATACTGAAAACTATTCCTAAAGTTCTGCTTTTCTGACAAAATCCCTCTGGCAAAAATTATTATTCTTTCCATTTGGTTCAATGAATACTTTTTAATTTGTTTTCTTCAAATTCTTGCACACTTTGTTTGTATTTTTTAAAAAGAAATTAGTTTGTGTCCAAGGTGTACGTATACAACACTTACTGTATCTACAATCTTTCATGCATATCTTCTCTTCTCAGTAGCACAGCACACTATATATGCAGGTATGTTACAGTGCACACTTTTTCTAATCAAATAAACTTACAGTAAATCAACATACGGTATGATCAGAGTGCTTCAAATGTCTGCCTTCGATTGGATGCTTACCACACAAAATATATTTAATATTGATCCTGTCCCATTTAAAAAACAAATCCTCCGTTATTAAAGGTTTTGTGTATTGGTCCCAGGTTTTAGCAAGCTAAATATTGCTTAAAGTTTCAAAAACATTTTTTGAAAGGTTTTGACTCTCCTCATTACTCAGCAAGCATTCAATTAGACAATTGTCTCAGTGAGGAAGGTTGAGGATGGTTTGAAAATGCAAGTTTGAAAGAAAAGCATGGGTGACCATTATTTGAGTTTCTAGCATATATGGGGCAATACTAAAGACATTTAAGTAAACTCAACGAGAAACATTTAGTATAAGTGTTTACGTATTGTTGCAGAACATTACAATCAAAGAAACAATCAGAATCAAACAATTTTTATGAATCGTTCCAGTCATAACAAATCTGAAAATATAATTATGTGTACAAAAACTCACGTGTATACTTGACCTAAGTTACATTAAATATAGTGTGCCATTTGGTCATAATGCATTGCATTAATTATTCAATTTGAAATCAATAGTCAGTTTGTTTATCAAACTGTATAAACAATCTTGTTTTATAACCCAACTTTCTACATGACATTTCCTTACCTATTAATGGTAACTTGTTATTCATTAACTCTTCATAACTGCCTGATAAAATGGATGTTGGTGCTTCCGTCTGGAATTTCCCAGATTTAACTATCCTTTCACAGGCTTTCATAAGTTGGCTCGGAAACTGTGACGGATCCACACCGTAATCTCGCCAGCCTCCGACCCCATCTGCGACACCTGTAATGATGAGCAATGATATTGTTATTATTATATTATACAGCCTGATCAGTTATCAAAGAATAATTCAAATTTGTTTAGCAGTTTTAATGGCTCTGCAGCCTTTGTGTTATAACAAATAATGATTCCTGTGTAAAAATAAACTGCTATACATCTTAACACTTGTCTAGCAAATTGACTATGCGATACTGGAGAAATTATACCCTTGTTAAGAAAGTTTGCAACTTTCTTAACAAGTCCCTTACTTAGTACTGTACAATAACTGAAGCATTGATATGGTATGTTATTCCTTATAAGTGTATACTTAAACTTACAAAATTTGCTGCAGAAAACAAGAAGACATCTATTCTTTTCACAATTTATATTTACCCATAATGCCATCAACTTTACGGGATTCAATAAACTTTGTTTTAGTCTTATTCTCACTTTTCCAATGTGGCCTAGGCCATGTTAGGTGTTCGGATTAGTATATGTTAAATTAAGTGGGTGTTTTTGCAATATTCCAGGAGTGGAGACACTACAACCAACTGCAGAGCCTTGAAAAAGAATGCCAAAAGCTACTGTACTGTTAATACTGCTAATAGTAATAGCTTAGTCAATTCTGTACTACAACTTGTAGTTACAGTTACACTTACAGTAGGCTAAGCCTGATTACATATCGTACTGCAGTGTTATGACTAGTAAGTATAGGCCTTAGCTACGGCAACTCATGTCTCGGTACAATGTTAGTAATACCAGTATGAGAAATTAGGAAATCTACCTAGCACGTCATTTTGCTTATATTTGGCCACAAAGCAGGCATCGTCACCAAATGTATGTCTTTTGAACACTTGATTTGCAACATTCACAGCGGCAGCTGCAGTCGAATCTTTCGAGAAACCGCATGATGCCGTGATAAGTCTCAAACATCTTTGACGTTGTTCTCGGTATTCCAAACTTGCACTTGCATCGTATGCAACAGAACCAGTTAAAGCTCGGACGATCAAACGTCCATAAACAAGCGCTGATTGCATTATCCAAACAAAATATATATCACTGTCTTCCAGAATATTGAAATCTACATCCTGTATCAATCCCAGATGGAAAATTAGTCGATTTCGGTGAAGACGAAGTGCCTTTGTCCAAAGCCTGACTGGATGTTGTGGTCTCAGCGATCCAGTAGTATCACTACTACTACACTATCAATGCACATCACAGTGTATTATAACATGCGTGCTTACGTACGCAGTAAACTCTGCATGCTTGTAGTGATCTTGGTGAAGTTATCAATGCACTCGATATCAACAAACTACGCAGTCTCTAACAGAGAGCTATTTCCACTTCTTTCACGCTTGTCCGACCGCTAGTAATGATAGTAGAAGATAAACATGATTTTACATGATTAAATGTGATTTAGAACTTGTTATGACTTAGAGTTATGGAAGATATGTTCACGCTCATCTCTTCTTTTGGGATTATGTCATGGACTTTCTAGTATATATTTTGGACATTGCTGAGGGCGATATTCGAGCCAAAGATGCAGAGCCGTGTATGGCTCCATCCATCTCGTCTTATTGGTTCCGATGCTTTGGTATCCATCGGGCCCTATGCAGTCAAGTTGGCGTATGTGTATATGTATGTGTGTGTGTGTATGTGACGCCCTAACTTGTAAACAAGGTATCTGAAAAAGGAAATATATGATTGAAGTCATACTTGGTATGTTGGTCAAAGTCAGTGGAGGATCCCAATTGTTTTTGGTGGGGCTGCATTTTAATGAGTGGGCCGGCTTAAAGGCAGAGCTCGGGTTGGACCCGCATTCTAACACCCAAATCCGCTGACCCGCGCAAGCGTCCGAAAAACCCGCATTGTAATTGTCATGTATACATAAAAAAAAATTGCATCAAATTTTGACTTAGCAACCATCATTTCTTTAGCATAATGCATAAAATGCATATTTCTCAGACAATTTTGGGTGACAAAAGCCTTTCTAAGTGCCACCATTTTACATGTAGGCATCACCAGGATTCCAAATTATACCCCTCCCCCAGGACGGCGATTCGTGGCATGGACCAGCATTTGCCTTCTCGAGAGTTGGGAGCTATGTAAAGGGTGTGAAGACTCGTGCACAAAGAAACGTCTCATGCCGGTAAACTGACCTAGTTTCGAATGCGGTGTAACAGAAGTGCTAGACACCACCATCGATCCCAGAAAATTCACAAACAGCTTGCTACCGTCGGTAATTAGACACTAGTGTATACAGTCAATACATACAGCTACGGTCAATACCCACAACACAGTGTACATATATAGCAGCGATGAACATCTCAGGTCAAGATAAAAGATAACAAGGTATCACGTTTCATTACAGTCTGCATTTTGTAGCGACAAGAAGAAAACTTCACTTGCAAGCAACGGAAAGTTAACTTTTTCAGAGCGCGGCACACGGTTTGGGGCGAGTCTTCAATGCCTTTAGCGTAAAACTCTGAAAATGTCAATCTCTTCAACCGTACGTCCGATTTAGTTCATTTTGGGTATAGTGAGTAACTGCATAGTGAGTAAATGGTCCTTGCAAAAACACACCAAGTTGGTAACCTTTTTTTGCTATTCTGTAGTGTCATGTCTCGCTTAAGCTTCAGAGCACTTGTATTGACAGTACCAGCAGTATGAATATCATGTTTCTATCAGATCAAGGTTAGGAACTGTTAGCAATAGGACATTGCCCCAACTGGCTGCAAAAACAATTTTACCTCACTAATAGTCACAAGTGGATAAATAATTTGAACATTATAAAAACAACTTACTATTTCAGCTGAATTTCCATGACTGACATCACTATAACTCTGCAGTTGCTTGACAAATTCATCAAATTTCACAGAATATTGATCTCAAGGTGCAGGCAGGGTATTTCAAATGATCAAATATTGCTAAAACAATTAACTTCAGCCAGCGGAATATCCCTTTAACATTTAGGGCCTGCACTGAGAGACCATCATCTGCAATCCAGGCTTTAATTACTGCAGAATATCTTTTGGTTTTTGTTTTTCTTTATGGTGACTAGCCTCGTTAACAGTATTCTATTTTTCATTGTCCTTCATATTATGCTAATTTTCTACTATTGTGTCTTGTTTTCTTCTGTATGATTGAATATGAGGAATTAATTTGAATTGAATTTTGGATGCCTATAGAAACATCAGTAAGAACTCAAAAGCTTCATTTTTTTGTTAATTTTTTTTAGACGTTAACACATCAAGACAACTTCTAAGTTCATCAGTTTATTAATTGTTATATTAAATAGATGCATCATGTAGTAATCTGCTGGACAAAATGCTACTGTGTGTGACTGCTATATGATCAGCTATAATAACCTGACAGGGGTGTTCAGTAGGCCTATACCCACATCAGACACCACTCATCAGCCATTACGAGGGAGGAAGGGCAGGCCAGGGGGCCACAGCTCAGGGCCTGGGTTAAATTAGGGAACCATGAAAATATTGGATAAAGGAAAAAAGTATCCCCGTTTTCATAATAAACATAAAAAACATGAAACCTCAAATAGGGATAGGGGCCCAGAGGTATAATTGTCCCCAGGGCCCCAAACAGGGACAGGGGCCCAGTGCTATCATTGCCCCAGGGCCCCGACCTGACTTTAGAAGCCCCTGCCACCACTGACTAAAAATACTCCACAGAGCAGATACAGTCATAGTTGACCTTCATTTGACCTTAAATGATCTGCTGTGATTAGCATTAATTTTGTCCTTTTTTTTTTACAAAACAGCAATGAAAGTTGGTAACTACATTTTCTAAATCAATGAATTATGTTGTTGACACTAATTGGTCTGCAAGTTCTTCTTCTGGTGATGTTTTTTTCTCATTTTGTGTTGCTACTCATTAATGTGTGATTTCTAAAACAAATGAATGAAACTGATGACCCCCTCCCCCCCCCCCCCCCCCCAAAAAAGAAAGGATCCAGTAATGTTTCCCTGTTCATAATGGAAAGGACCCGCCAGAATATAATGTCTTCTGGATGGGAGAGGGGGTAGGGAGGGGGGACAAAATCCAGATTAAGAAAATTAGTAAAAGATAAATAAATAAATCAAATAACCAAAAGTACAAAAAGAAGGTATTAATTTTTTGGTAGCATATATTCAATGATTCTTCTTCTTCCTTTTTTTTTTTAATTTATTTTTTTTAATATAAATCAACTGTGTACTATACATGCTCTCTGATCAATGTACAGAACAATTCTTAAACTCGAACTTGAAAAAAGAAAAGTGGTTTGACTTTCATTCTTCACAATAATTACAGTTCAACTACAAAATACAAGAAGATAAACAGTACTCCATCTGTTTATCTTTCATATCTCCATCGAACAAAGCAGTTATGAAAATTAAACTGTACATATTACAATCTTTGTTCCAAAAAAAAAATTTCTTTGACCAAAAATCTCAAATTTAAGCATTTCCCTTTGTTTTTTGCTAATGAATATACATTTGTGACAGATACCCATTTCAACATCACCTCAC
>KN886312.1:36118-56777 GCA_000934455.1 Apostichopus parvimensis
TGCGAGAGTGTGCAACGAAGGAAAAAGCAGCAACGCCAAAGCAAAATCAGTCTGGGATTTATAAAGAAAGGCAGAGAGTATAAAGGGCTGTCTATTTGTCTGCAGGTTTGTATAATAACCTGGCAGCACTGAACAAGATGTTATTACAACCAAAACCTACACAATGATATCACTTGAAGGACGACCAGCTTATTTGAAATAAAACAATGCAAGGGTTCTACTTGAGACAAGCAGTTAGAAAACTGCTTCTCCACTAGACCAGAGTGAGGACCATCCCACTGGTCACTTACCATACTAGGAATATCAAGACTGGCATTCACATAGTCAGTCGATCGAAAGGAATTGTTAATCAGAAAGCAAACGCACGCTTGGTGACGTGTTGCGACAATTTGTGAATATGAGACAATTTAATGTATCACCTCACACAAGGTTCTCAAAGTTTTTCAACACTGCGGGCTGCAAGTGATCAGCAAGGTTCCTGCAGTAATATGGACCTACGTAATTGACTAAACTTAATTAACCAATGTCATTCTAAATTCACTTTTAGAGTTTGCTCAGTGATCCTGTCTATAAGGTTTTAAGACTATCTGACTTTTAATGACCAGAAATGACCAATCCTTCGGAGTGGGTGGAGCATAGAACTTAAAATCATGTGGTCACTTGTCAAAACCTCACTCTAGCTCTAACATTCTTTCTCGTTTCAAATTACCAAGTCAGTTTGTTACACTTATTCAGCCTGAAAAAAATGCTATCTGGTTATACTTCTGAAAAGTCTAAAAGAAATTAAGCAATGTCGTCCAAACAAAGTTGATATACATAGCCCTCTAGGACGTGGTCACCGACATCACTTCAAGAGTAATTACTGATATAACTGTTCTTAGCAACACTTGAAAAACTTTCTTGCATTGAATGAAACTAATATGGTAAGAAGCGAGTCAGAATCGTTCAGAAGTTGCAAAACATGGCCTTGATTATTTAGAAATAAAGAACATGACTAGTCCAGCCGAAGAAGTTTATCGTGATGGGATTGTATTATTAACTACAAACCTTCAAAAACAAAGGGAGTCTGAATCGTTAAAAAAGTTGCAGAATGATTTTAATTATTATTTGAAAGGAAAAAACACCTGCTGATGAATTTAATCCTGATGGGAATTTTAACATAAAATCTAACTTCCGACATCTGATCAATATCAACGACCTAGATTGCCACGTTATCTACCGTAGCTTCGAGATTGACGGAGAAGTTTTTGTTTTGACGAGAGCTACCGGAAAGGAAGTCTTACCAATATAGGGGGCAGTCTCCAAATATCCAGTTTCTTGGCCGCCAGCCTGTGCTCTTTACACTTTGAACAGTAGTACTTTTCATCTTCGCCCAATTCTTCTTCTTTAGTGAAAGCCCTGAGACAGTCGTCGAGATCTATGGGTTCCGTTTGCATCCGACGACTCTTTTCCACGCTCTCATGTTCGACGAAAGCCTGCAGATGAGGAGCGAAAAGTTAACTGTCAACGTTTTAATGAATTATCGTTAATACTTAGCATTGTAGCTTCTTACAAACCTACTCTTGATCCTGTGAAACTCTTGTTTAGTTCGACTCAGATCACTGGACTCTAACAATTTAAGTGTGGTATAAAATCTTTCCTCTTCCCCCCCCCCCCCCCCCCCACCCCTAAACTGCAACTGTAACTTTGTATTGCACCTATCAAGCACATTGGGCAACCCTTTGTTGGGAGACTGAACTATATCAGATAATATTGCCAAAGTAATTCTAAGATTCAAATTAATTAGTTAATTTACTCTATCCTTCAAACTACTTATCATGCAAATTATTTAATTGAATTATTTACTGGTACCTCAGAGGTAATATTACATGAGATAACCATTAGTTAATTATATTACTAACACTTTCCTGTGAGCCTGGTACTTCAGATGTTATATTAAATAAGGTTACCATTAGTTAGTTATATTACTAACCCTTTCTTGTGAGGCCTGGTACTTCAGATGTAATACTATATTAGATTAACATTAGTTAGTTATATTACTAACCCTTTCTTGTGAGGCCTGGTACCTCAGATGTAATACTACATAAGATTAACTTTAGTTAGTTATATGACTAACCCTTTCTTGTGAGGCCTGGTACCTCAGATGTAATACTACATAAGATTAACATTAGTTAGTTATATTACTAACCCTTTCTTGTGAGGCCTGGTACCTCAGATGTAATACTACATAAGATTAACATAAGTTATATTACTAACCCTTTTTTGTGAGGCCTGGTACCTCAGATGTAATACTACATAAGATTAACATTAGTTAGTTATATTACTAACCCTTTCTTGTGAGGCCTGGTACCTCTGATGAAATACTACATTAGATTAACATTAGTTAGTTATATAACTAATCCTTTCTTGTGAGGCCTGGTACCTCAGATGTAGTACTACATAATATTAACATTAGTTATTTATATTACTAACCCTTTCTTGTGAGGCCTGGTACCTCAGATGTAATGCTGTAGGATCCCATTCAACAGCAATGAAAGCCACTCCTGTGCCTAATGGTTCATCTATACATGGAATGTCACATCCTCGGCAAAACCTTAAAAAAAAACAAATCATTGAAATTGAAATATTTCTCTTGCAGGAAACTTATTTATCACTTATTTCTCAGTTTTTATGTCAGATATTAAATAAATAAGTTTACAAACTCACTGCCAACTCCCCCCACCCCTACTTCCTAACCCCCATCCCACACAAATTGTTTTGGCATGAACTCAACATTTTACAAAACATCCAAAACTATTGACTCATGATGCATACCAACCCAGGTGTGATGGGTTCCCCATGAATTAACAATCCTTGGTCTCTCTCCTGCAATATGTCTCTTCCTAACTACAAAAGACCTTTAATAATAACTAGCATTATCCTTTACATCTAGATTTCTCTTCTTGCAAAACCACTGTGACAAAGACTTCAGGAAAGTTGGGAGGGTGGAGGTGAGGTGAGGTGAGTGGGATATCAATTACTGATCACCCAAAACTATTCAGTTTCCAGAAGTCAAACAATTTTCCTGAAAGTTGTGTTCATAATAGTTGCGTTCATCAACTGTAGATGAAGAAGGATGCCATTTTCTTAGCAATATAGAGAGTTCACTATGAAACTACTGTGGAATCAATAATGGAAAGTGACAGTAGGTTCTAATCTCACCTATACCAAGGACAGAGGGCACAGTTAAGACCATCTTTCTGGACAACCTTCAAGGTAAATGGATACTTCTGTTGAGGACTGTCCCTGGCAAGAAATCAATCAATAAAAGTAAGAACAAAAGTCACAGAACCTTACTCATATTACTTCATTTTATATGTTGCTGTTGTAGATTGTGTGGTTGGGGGGGGAGTGGGGGATAGGTAGCAGAGGGGGAGGGGTGAAGGATAAAATATTTTATTTTAGAGTGTACAATCCAATAGTTCAACTATTCTACAGGAGTACTTGGGGATACTATCAACTAAATGAGGGTAGCTTTATCTACAGTAGACATAGGACAAAAAGAGATAATTTTAAATATTATTAAAAGTTAAATTAAATTGACAAAGGAATAAACATCAAAGAGAGAATTTCTTTAAATTTAAGTTTCTTGCAGCTAAGGTTTTTGGTGGGATATTTCAACACTTGACATTAAAAAAAAAGAAAATGTTACTGTTACATAATAAAGTCATTTTAAGTTTCTGTACTAAACTAATCCCTTCAATCTTGCCGATCAAGTTACGTTGCACAACGTGTTTTTAAGAATTCCATATAAACAGACTTCTTACTTCTTCTTTTTTTAATAAATACCTTGCAGAATTCAAAGTCTGCAATGAAACATCAGAATTTTACTAAAAGCTTCCATATAAAAAATCACATCTGGGAAATGGAAAAGCCAAAAAAAGTCCAGAACTATTACAGTGACAACATCAAATCTCATAGATAGGAACTTCTAAGAAATAAAACCACCTTTTAAAAAAATCAGACGAAACAAAGAAAATAATCCGTTAAAATTTAGATTTCAGATCCAATTGTCACACAGCTCTGCAATGACATTGACAAAACTGACGAGAACAAAAATTGAATAATTTGCTTGTAATTAACAAAGCAATATCGACTAATTGTCTTTGTGTTGAAATCTTAGTTGGAACCCTTCGCTACTTTATTTCTTTAAGCATTGTACAACAGGCAAATATCAATACAATTTCTTCTATATAAACAACAGAGAGAACATTTTAATATTCATACCTGTCATTTACAATTTACCAAATTAAAAGCTTTTTAACTCAAACTTTTTAGCACAGCAAAAACATACATTTTTCAATTTCATTTCATGTTAAGCATATCAATGAAGACGGAAGCATTAGTGTGCTCGATTATAAGCTTTACTTGCAGACCCAATTATTAAAAATATCGATCATTTTGATCATATTTGCAGAAGCATTTCTGTTGTTTAAGGAGAGTGATCGCCACCTGCAAAGCTTCTTTCCTTTTTTCTTTTCTTTTTTCTTAAATCTATAAAAAGCAATTACCTTCTGCTCTGACAAAGCAGCTTTATCGCATAATTTTTCACAGATTATGAGTCATATTAAATAAGTATTTATAGCACAGCCATGAAGAAAAGCTGGGGCAGAAACCTCAAAATTTGAAGAAAATGGATTTGTTGGAAAATACTTCTATTGGACAAGAGAAATATTGATTAATTCTCTTTTCGTGATAAAGGGAGCAGATATGAGTTAGAAACGCAGAAGTACGAGGGCCACGGAGGCCAAATCTTGGCAGCTCTGTTCTGTATTCTTCACAAGTAAAATATCGACGCATGCATACATAGAACAATGATGAAAAGACAAAGACACTTGGCCTAAAGTTATCAGCTGCATTATGTTATTATATAGAGATGAGAGGGGAAAAAAGGATCTTTGTTTACTATGTAGAGACAGGCCTATTGATTTTATATTTATATTTATATACATATATTGATATTTTAGATTAAAGTTTGCCATTGTCTTAATGTTATCAGCTGCATAATGCCCTTAAAGAGATGGTGGAGAGCGAAAAAAGAATCTTTTGTTTAAGATGTAGAAGACAGGCCTACTGATTTTATATTGATATTGATATTTTAGATTAAAGTTTGACATTGTCTTCATGTTATCAGCTGCATAATGCTCTTAAAGAGATGGTGGAGAGCGAAAAGAATCTTTTGTTTAAGATGTAGAAGACAGGCCTTTTGATTTTATAATTATATTTAATTATAGTTTGCCATTGTCTTCTTGTTATCATTTAAAGTATCTGAGAGAGTTCATTTGCTGCAAAATAATTGAGAGATCCATGAAAAACTTAGAAAGAGGACTGCTTAGGAAAAGTCCTGAAGGAACAGAATCTTCCATACGTTTGAATACCTATTGTACAGTTTGTGTCCTTCTAAAAAAATGTTCTTTTAGAACACATGTGTTACAAAGGCAACCATTCCTAATAACTTATCTACCTTGACACACAGCCCCACCACCCGTCCATCATCCCCTTCTATACCCATCCACTTCCAATAAATGAAAAACAAAATAAGGCAACCAAATTGTCAAAACAAACAGGATTGTGTCTGACACAGGTCTGTTATGCCCCCACCCCCCCTCCCCCTCCCCGTCCCCCCAGTTTCTACTTCTAAGTAACTTTCATTTTCAATCTATTTCAATTTGTAATGAATGTCTTCCTTACAGGCAGTCTCTTCATGCTAATGGGATCTTATGGGTACTGTTTAAGAAGGGCCACCCATGATAAAGCCTGGGTTCAAAAACCCAACTATAAACTGATCCACTGTCTGCACCAGTCCCCTTGCATCCTCACTGTGTCTGTGTACGTTCAATGTGAATCACGAGTCCCGTGGAAGGGAATGGATACCAGACATGATAGCCACAAGGCAGAGAAGTGATTGGTCGTAGGGGTATACAGAATAGACCAATCAAAGGGGCTTCTACTCTGGATGCAAGGAAAGCTACTATCATGGGTATTTATCAAGACACCAAAACTTGATATTTAATCAAACAGATGCTATGTGGTACAGGTGAAGACAATCAACTGGGAAATCTGCCTCAAGAATGGAAGCTTCTGCTACAAACTGAATCTTTGCTATCTATACAAAACATTGTTACAACATTCATTAGCAGTCGCCGAACAACTTGACTAATACTACTCTGGTTGTTATGTGGGAAGATGTGCAGTTCACAGGTGGTTTTCAATGTAACCAAAGTAAGCGCTTGCATACGAGGATGCAATAAACATGGAAGTACTACACTTCCATGGAATAATATCAAACCTTGTCTATGGTAGACCCTCTCTAGAACCTCAGATCCTCTCTATGATCTTAAAAAGCACGTATAAAATGTGTAAATGTTGATAGATGGTATTCATTCAAGATGTATATAAGCCCATTCTGGGATATGATAGATACCTGTTTAATATTAGTTCCCTGCATTGCATTTTTTAAAGAGATGGGTGGCATTTTTAGGGCATCTCTGTGTTTTGTGGTTCAAGGATGATGGTTGTGAATTACACGCTATGAAATTATTGAATGATCTGGGTTGCCCATACTTTTATAGTTGTAAAGAATCACAGCTTACATTCAAGCTGTTCTATTAACAGAAGGCCAAAACAGGTAAAAAATGAAATTATTCCGAGTCTTTTGTCATATGCAGGGTATTTCCCGGGACAGGATATAAATCCACCGATATTTATGGGGACCCTCTGAATCCAGTTCACAGAATGCGGGGACTGTACCCCAAAATGGGGATGTCTGGTCAATTGATGCTAAAATCTAGTAACAAGTGTTACTTGTGGGTATTGAGGTTATCATATATAGAATAATGTAGCCTGCACAGTGGACACAATGTAGCATGTTTATCATGTAATAGCTGACAACATAGATCATACATTATGTAAACCACAACATAATTTAGTGTTTCAAAAGGTGTAAATTTTCTTAGCTATTAGAAAATTTGTTGTCTCCAAAACTGAATTTGGAATATATCATCAAAACTGCTTAAATCTAGCAACCAAACGGCTGTATTTTTCCCAATACAATGCTACACTACACTATAGCCTCTACAATACTTGACTGTTTTTGGTTAATTACCTCTCATTCAATCAAGTCCAAAGCAATTCCAAAGGGTAATGAATATGCAAATGAGAATAGGGAATATGCAAATGAGGGTAGGCAATATGCATGTCTGATACGTGTGGTTGACCTTACTTTCACAGTAATAGGCTTAATTGCAAGGACATATCTTTTCAAAAGTGCATTTCCATACACAAACCAAAAATACTTCATATGCATATATCCTTCACACCAAAAAAAAAAAAAATCTACCGATATTTCCTAGGGAGGTTGTGGATAATTGGGTGGGATGTTTTGAGGATTCCTTGAGGCGGGAGGTGACAATGGTATGGTAGGAGGTGAGTAACAATAGAAAGGAGACATTTTTATTAGAGTTATGAGAGTTTAATACAAATTATTTTGGTCCAACATAAATCATGGAATTATACATATTATCTACTATCTCCAAACAAACTTGATCTCCTAATGTCTTTCTTCTCAGATAAAAAGATTGGCTTTCTATATTTAATGCCTCAAAATGATGATCAAACCATGAAGTTGTTTTCTGTTTTCTCATCTTGGGTTTTAATTTCTTCAACAAGAAATGGTTGAGTCATTTTCCTTACTTGAACATAAAAGAAACTGTTTCCTATCGAAAAGAAATACAATGCTTTTGAAACGCATGGAAGTTATTTTCAAACCATGTTTCTGTAGATGCATAGATAACTGCTTAAACAGTACACGAGAGAAAGAGTCAAACTGTAACTGGGTTATATATCTGGGGGAGGGGAGGGGCAAGAAGGGAAGGGGAGGAGAGGGGAGGGAAAAAAGAAAGAAAGACGGATAATAATGGATTAATTAAACATTTGCCAAGCCATGAGCCAAGAATGGACCTCAGATTTTCAAAACACTCTGACTCACAACAAACTGCCAGTTAAACAGACCTCATAATACCATCAGGGCCACCTCACTAAACCAGATCTCTCTCACATAACCCAAGAAAGAGTCAGTGAACCCCATGCAACCATGTAACAGATTAACAATCACATCAAAAGGCTATGATAAAGTTTGTTCTTTAATCGTAGGTTGTCAAAAAAATGCTTCTTTTTCGGTGAATTTTTTCCTCCTTTCATTACGTGCACTTTTTCCGTCCAAATCTCAGAGCAAGAAGGTCGTTATTTGAGTATTTACCATTCCTGTACTTGAGTGAGCCTGTAAGCTCTGTTGGCTTTGAGAGATAACTGATATCATATCTCACACCATAAACGTTCGGTAATACCACCAAGACAAATTTCGACACGGATGATCTGTCGCGTCTGATGAGAGGGAGATATTTATCGTTCAGTCTGTGTACACTGTTTTTTACCCTCATATCCAGAGAATATCACTCAATCAAATGATTGCGGGTTGTAGCTCACAAAAATACATTTCTATATTTTATTCTCTTTAACCACAAAATAGAGATTTATAGCTTCAATGACCTGCTCTGAAATTGGAAACCAGTATCACCATCAGCACAGAATACCATTCGCAAACTTAGACTGGAATTTATAGCAAGTTTTTTCAAACAATGTAATTGGCTTGGCCTCATTGATCTTCACTAACCAACTGTAAGCAATTTTTTTTTTAATTTAAATTTTAAATTTTTTAGATTTCATTGTAAGCCATTTTTTGTAATGTTTTAGAATTAGGGATGGGATGGGTGGTGAAGGGGGAGGATCAATGCTGTCCATTCACAAACACAGGGAACTCACACCTAACACAGATCAAAGGTCGAAGATCAAAATTTGTTTTCTATGACATGCTTTGACCATGTCCTTCTAATAGATCTAATAGGTGTTGTAACTGACAATTTTTACACATGTGTGTGAAGCCAACACTACTTTTGTTGTTAGGAAGAAGTCAACGGTAATTATTGTTGTTAGGAGGAAGCCATTAGTATTTATTGTTGTTTATGAGGAAGATAACGGTAAATTCTAACGATGACACCAATCAGCAACTGTTATTCTTAGGTAGAAGCTACAGTAACAGTTATTGTTGCTGTTATCAGGAAGCCAACGGTAAATCGCAGTTTTTACGAGAAAGGCAGCAATTGACAACAGTAATTTGTTGTTGTTGTTAGAGGAAGGCAACAGTAAGTTTTAAGACACCCAACAGCTACTGTTATCGTTAGGTGGAAGTCATCTGTAATCGTTGTCGTAATGAGGAAGCCAGCAGTAATTGTTGCTTAATGAAACAAAACCAACAGTTATTGCCGTTAACAGGAAGCCAACAGTAATTGAAAAATCACATTCAAAAGCCTACTTCTCATCAGGTTTTTTTGCTTATACTTGCCATCCGACTAGCCTTTATGTCAGGCCTTTCACAATGTTAACCAGCCCTCCCCCCTCCCCCCACCCCCCCAAAAAACTCCTTATATCGCTGAATGCACAACTAGAGAAACATCAACATCATCCATTCGGTAGTAGTCTCTCTTTCACAATATCCTGAACGACCTATGGAATCATAACAAAACATCCTGGAGCATGTGAAACCATGGCAACCTTGATAACATTCTATCAAGACCATCCACAAATGCAGACCTGTGATGTAGGCTGTAAAACTCTGCACGACTGCATGCAGACCTGCTCATAGTACAGACCTCTTGCATTATATTGCCATATATGTCTATTTTCTATATGATAGTACCAACGACCAATCATCTCCTTGCAACCTTTGGGTTCTCTGCAGAGCATTAAAAGCGGCAGGCACATAATAATAATAATAATAACCGAAAGCTAAGTAGGTGCGTGAACCACTCCCACTCCTGTACTCAAATATGCACGAAATTTACTGTGTAAACTAGGGGAAGGCACACAGCAGAAGAAGGAAAAAATACATGTCATGCAAATGTAAATTCTAAATCATCCTTCATTATCAGATGAAATCATGTGTATGCATGTGGCGGCGCCTATGTTTCAATCGAAAGCAAACTGGAGGTGATCTCAAAAAAGGCACACAACAAATCACAAAGCACAGGGGAAGGTCTCTGGCAGACAAAATGGCGGGGAGTTATTAAAATGTCCTATATATTAGGAAATGATTTGTTTTCAGAAATTGGAAAAGTTGAATTTGTACGACAGAATTCTATTAGAAAAATCATCCAGAAAGACCGACATACATTTCCCATATTTGAGTTCCATCTCGACGGAGGTGTAATATAATGATTACCTAATAAACGGAGTGGTACAAACCAGGAGAGTAAAATATCGGTTTCCTTAAAACTGGTTCAATGTCACACACTGTACTATTCAAATTATTCATTCATGGGTTTTAAACTACTACAGTCCATGGTTGAATCCTTCTGGTTTATAATATAATAATCTTTTCCACCAACTTGTGTGTCCCAAGTTCTGTACCAAAATTTAACATCATGTTCAAGCTGTGAATGCACAACGCCTTTTGGATTCCTGTTGTCCGGCTCATGTAAACGTTCTTCTTGTCTTTTCCTAGTACTTCTTTCCCACTCCCCCCCCCCCAGATATTTGACATTAATGTAATATGCTACACATGTTTTGAAATGTCAAACCCCCTTCTTCATTAATATTGTCAAACTGAAAAGTTTCCTGGTTGTTCCCCATGACAACCAGGACACTCCTGACATGGTTAACTTGCAACGGATGATACTATGTAATTCGATTTCTCTAACTAAACTTTAAATTTTGGTTGCTAAGCAGATTACCCACATTTTGGGTCATACAGTATCAATAATAACATGACGTGTCAGATGTAGTGAATTTTTGCATTCATAAACACAATTTACCGGTTGACATTTCTGAGGCAACAGGATTATCGTCAAAGAAACCGGTATTAAACCAGTATTAAAATAAATGAATTCACTCCATTTATGAACCTGATCAAGTTGACTCTTTTTCCGTCACTGACAAACTGGGGTTTTTCTTTGTTTTTTTTGTTTTTGTCTTGTTGTTTAATATTCAGTGTTTGTGTATAAGCAGTACATGACTCATCCTATACCTACCCATTCCTTCAAGATGTTAATCTACAGGGCATTAGCAATCTCTGGGAGACCAAATCTACCTTCAACCAAAGAGTTTGTGAAAGGCAGAGAAAAGGGGGGAAAAAAAGAAAGAAAAAGAATATGTAATATGCCATAAAGAAGACAGTGACTTTTTGCGGTGAATGATGCGGTTACAAGGTGAAGTATAGGAAAGCAATTACTTCGAAGGCCGAGGAGAAGGTAAGGTAAGCAAGCCAGAAAGAAAGAAATGGAAAGCGAGAAATGGAGAAATTATTAAAGTGGCTGAAGCCAGACTAAAAGGTCAAATGTCAACATACCTACTATCAGCAGAGGCTGGGCCTTTGGATTGACTGCTTTGGGGTGAAAGGTTCAAGCAAAACTTTGTAAGATTTACAGCAAAATAAAAATATATTGGCAGAAGGGGATTAGAGATATTCAACCAAAAATGGGAGACAAACAGCAAATAATAGGCTTTTTGATTTAAGAGTGAACCAAAAGTGTTATGAATATTTTATCTCATAGTTTGTTTTTTTCATATCAAAGAAATAGAAAATAATACATCTAACATGGAAGCTTCACTTTGGTTTACGAGTTAACAAACATTCAATCCACAAAGACAGGACATGTCTTAAAATTTGACTCTTGACTGCAAATTAATTCAAGAGACATAAATCAACTGGTTTAATCTCATTCCTTAGATGACATACAGGCCACTAAGATAACATAATCCTGTTTTCTTATTAATGAAGAAACTAGAGTTTACTCTAAAATATTGCTTTAGTAAAATATTGCTCAAAACTCGTGCCCATCTGGTGCCAATTTTGTGCTCCCTCAGTGCCCATCAGATGGTGCATTTATCACAGTTCCCACACTTTTGTGAAAATGACTTTTCCATGAAATAAATTAAGAAATTCCATCATCATTTTCCTAGAGGTCCATACTTCTGTTTGGGGCAAATTTTCACAAGTAAAAAAAATGGAATTCACAAACAATTTAAGAAAATTCATTCATTTTCCATGATTTGTCACAGCCTGGAAGTTGATTTTCAATTTTCCAGTTCCAGTCATCTTCAAACTTATTGATGTTTCTTCAAAGATTGAGTTTTAACAACTTGTTTACCTCAAACGGCAGCAGCTTAGTCAAAAGCCTAGTTTCTTAACCAAAAACAGCAAAACAAGAAAAATATACAGAAAGTCTAATATTAAACTAATAAATACACAAAATGTTAGCCAAGAAGACGGCACAAGAGTTTCACACTTGTTAACACGACAAACGATGAAATGAAAAGACTAAAACTTGGGCTAACCCCAGTGAGATGAAAATGACTCCCAAAGGGTTTTATATTTGAACTATTTACTAAGCATTCTAATCAACTTGTCATGAATATTTAATAAGTATACCCAGCTGTCATGAATATTCAGTGTGATGCATTGAATACTGATATCACTGTCAGTGTCACAACTGTTTAGTACATTCTGCCTGGTTACCCACATGGGTATTCTATCCAACTCCGAATGGCAATTGTTCACCCAACTTACCATATGTAGTGTAAACAACATGATTAAACTGATCCAATGTATTAACAGCTTTGTTATCGAACAAATGACAAAATATTGATAATTAAGTGCTCAACGTTGGGTCAATGTTTTATATGTACTGTACTTTCAATTCATGCTTTTAATCAATTGCACTGACAGTATGAGTAACCTTATATTAGATTAAAGGTTAGGAACTGTCCATACTGTCAGTACCGGTGCTTTGAAGCACTACACAAGAGGACAGCATAGAGTGGTATTAACATTATCAAATTGTCCCAACTGTGGATGGGGGGGGGGAGGGTGTTCTTCAGCTCAATCATCATTGAATATTCAACACTGCAAGTACAATCATACTATCAAACTCCACTGTCTCATAACAAACTACAGATCCGTTGATCAAGTCATATAATTACACAGAAAATTAAGCTTCAAACGATTGGTCCTTCCGTGTACAATTACAGTGCCTTGTCCAATACACTGAAAATACAGAACTTAATTCTGTTCTTCTAAGAAGATATAATTCACTGTTTGCTCATATGTGATGTCACCTGAAGTGTGGCTCATATCATACAATCCTGGACATCATCCACAAACACCCCATATAGTGTATGTCTAATATTACCCAGATCTCTCAGGAACTGTGGTATGAGGAGGCAGAGGAGGAATAGCAAACAATAAGGAAGAAAACCGTCCACCATCCTAATGAAAGCTTAAACCGTCCACCACCCTAATGAAAGCTAAAACCGTCCACCACCCTAATGAAAGCTAAAACCGTCCACCACCCTAATGAAAGCTAAAACCGTCCACCACCCTAATGAAAGCTTGAACGTCCACCACCCTAATGAAGGCTTAAACCCTCCACCGATCTAATGAAAGCTAAAGCCGTCAACCACCCTAATGAAAGCTAAAACCGTCCACCACCCTAATGAAGGCTAAAACCGCCAACCACCCTAATGAAGGCTAAAACCGCCAACCACCCTAATGAAGGCTAAAACCGCCAACCACACTAATGAAGGCTAAAACCATCCAACACCCTAATGAAGGCTAAAACTGCCAACCACCCTAATGAAGGCTAAAACAGTCCACCACCCTAATGAAGGCTTAAACCGTCCACCACCCTAATGAAAACTAAAACCGTCCCCCACCCTAATGAAGGCTAAAACCGCCAACCACCCTCATGATGGCAAAGACCATCCATCACCCTAATGAAGGCTAAAACCGTCCACCACCCTAATGAAAGCTTAAACCGTCCACCACTCTAATGAAAGCTAAACCGTCCACCACCCTAATGAAGACTAAAACCGTCCACCACCCTTATGAAGACTAAAACCGTCTGATGATGCCTTCTGTAATGAATACAGACTACAAGATACCTAGTTCATTCCCTTCCTGTACTGTCAAGTGACCTAACAATCAACAACGTACTCGTTTGTACTTTTAGAAGCAGTATTTTTCCAAAGACAATGGCTTGTAGCTTGCCAAACAAAACTGTGAGATGTTTACTATGTAGACTATCTTTATATAAGTTTCCTCACTTTTGGTGGGAAAACAAAATGATAACTGCAGAAGAAGACGAAGAAGCACCACCTTTTTTTCCAAGTTAACTCAATCAGTAATAAACAGATCATTTTCATTGCCAGAAGCGAGTGTATCAAATAATCTTTGTCAGTTATGGAAATGCATCATCAGAGTTCAGACCATGAATGAGAATAAAATGTCTGCTATTTGTGGAGTGTTTAGCAAATAAATAGATTGCCCATAGAGTGAATAAAAGAGTGACTCAGATTATTTTTTTTTGGGGGGGGGGAAGAAATCAGAGCCCAAGATAGTGAAATTTTCCTTCCAAAGACATGAATTTAAAGTTAAATGATGAAAGATAGAGAGAAATGAAAACTATACGGTAGGGTAAAAATAGATTTCCCAATAGAGTGAGACTTTGCAGGAAAGATATCGGGACCTAAGTCTTCCATATACACACAAGGAATTCTCACTGGGAGATCTTGGAGATACGCTTCCCATAAGACTAATCATGTTGTTTTGTATTATAACCGTTAAATGATTTTTAGTACCATGAGATAAAGTCTTGAACATTATCGACTTGAGATATGTTGCTCATGTCAGTTCACACTTACATCTGTTAATGGGAAGATAAAATTGACGTAGCAATATATGTAAATCTAATAGCACTATATGTTAATGTAATAGCAATATATGTAAATGTAATAGTAATTTAAGTAAATTTGTAATAGCAATATATATTAATGTAGTAAAGGTTTTGTTGTACAACATGATTAAGCAACAGCATTTTGCATAATAGCTTTGATGTAAAGTGGGTTGTACACCATAGGATTTGAGGTGTCTGTGTTTAGATTATTTTTGGACAGGGTCCTTGATGGTGGCTGCATGTAGAACCTGATTCCCTTTTTTCCCCACTAAAGTAATTGAAACTAAACTAAACTAAGATAAACTAAGCTGAACTAAGCTAAACTAAGCTAAACTAAGCTAAACTGAACTGTACTGTACTGACCTGAACTAATCTAACCTAAATGTCTGTCTTATTTTGTTGCATGTCTTGCATTGGTTTGGTTCATTTTGTTGTTTATTGATAATTTTGTAAATGTAAGTATTTAGTTACAAAATGGGCTGTGTCTTATACTTTGTAAACCAGCTTGTTGGTCATTAAGACTGGCATTTGATAACCATCTGTTCTGGTTCACTAGTGGTGCGACCTTGTGTTGATGACACTGACAGTCACCACAGCGTGAAAAACACATTCTGGCCACTAGTAACACATCACAAGCTTTCTTTAGGGTTGTCGCAGAGGGGAAGGGAGATGGGAGGTCAATCCACATGATTTCATCCAATTTTCATGCCACCTAAGATTTCAATCTTTTACAGAAAGGAGTGCAATGAAATTGATGTTTAATTTTCTGAGCTTTGTTGCAAATTGATGACAGCCATATGTAGCAGGTTTTTGATGATTCTATGACTGCACCCTCTGTTGGGTCGTCCACTTGTCAGATCAGAAAGAAACCCACGACATGGATCAGAACGTACACCGACATGGATGAACAGACACCTACCTTGAGTATCAGACACCCACATCCAGGATCGGACACCCACCCCCGACACCCACATCCAGGATCAGACACCCATACAGAGGTTAGGGTTAGGGGTGATGGGTTAGGACACCCAAATGGAAGGTGTGATACCCACTAGGGAGTGGGGAGATCCCTCAAATGAAGGTACAGACACCCCACACAGAGGTTAGGGTTAGGGGTTATGGGTTAGGACATCCCAAATGGAAGGTAAGATACCCGATAGGGAGTGGTCAGATCCCTCAAATGAAGGTCCAGACACCCACAATGAGATTTGGACAGCTACATGGAGGACCAAATAACCAAGGGGCAGAAGATCAGACACCCACATCGAGGATCAAAGAAGGAATAGCACCGAGACTTAAAAATAAGTTGATAAAAAAAAATCTTCAATTTTCAATAAAATACTCACCCATCCTCTGCATGGTTTTTATTATGTATGTGACCATTTTCTTGGGAGCCCGTAGACACTACAAGGCGTGACACGTGCGTCCACGTGGACTTGTAGAGGTCTGATTTTAAGGTATTGGAGGAGGCAGGTAAGATCAACGGTGTACTGAAGAGACACGGCCTGGCCTTCTGCCACGCTAAGAAGTACATGTCCATTCGTATCTGTCATGAGAAACACAAATTATTATGCTTTTTATGATTTAAGTCGGCTGTAATAGAAAGAAATCATCCATCATTACAAACCTACCAATTTCTGTGAGAGTCCCTTTGTTTCATTTTCTTTGCCCACAAAAAGAAGTTACAAGACGCATCTACCATCCAAAAATCAGTACCGGAATTGGAATAAATTAACCTCCTTACTTGACTCTTGGAAGTTTCACTTATATTGCTTTACCTTCCGTTATCCTGCCTTCCCTCTCCCTCTCTCTCCACCCACTCACCTCATCCTTCAATGCTAATCATGCTAGATATGCCAAGATACTAATTCAGCTGACTGATGCCTCCCCATGTTACATTGTCTCTTCTCTTAGTATATCGACTAACCTGCTTTCTATGCATTGCGACCACGAGTCCCTCGATACTGCCAGAGTTCACTGCTGTCTGACCTGAGGCCACACTGCTTGCCACACTGACGTTACTTGGACTTCTAACGTGGTTAGGCTTTTGAAGCACGTTGGAACCGAAAGGTTTCTCTGAGTTGGTTGAAGTTGCATCCGGTGAAGGTGTGGTAGCTGCGGAGGTCTTGGCCGAGGACGAAGCAGAAGAGTCACCGGGCTGGTACCCCGTGGTGTCTGTGATGGTGATACCAACGGTGACACCGGGGGAATGGTCGGGAGGGGATGCAGAGGCGACTTCCTTGGATACGTCGTTAACCGGCGGCATGTTGGAGGCGGAGGTGGAGGAGGTGGTAGATGAAGAGGTGCCTGAACAAAGATTAGTGTAAAGACTGTGTTATGCAAACATGTTGACCACTTACTACTGATGTACAGACTCCATGTAAGCACTGAAAATGGACTATACAATGAAGGCAAATAGGAATTTCACTCCATGGTATCGAAAGCATAGAATGTCACCGTTGAAACTTGTCCTCTCCCCACCCGACACTAACCCCTCGAAAAAAACTAGTTGTAATAATAGACAGAACTAATAACCAGAACAAAAACTTTCTCATATCCATAGAGTGACAAGTTACTTCATTTTATAGTCTGCTGATGATTTCCTGACTCAACTCTTGCGACATGACTAGCCTAATAGTCACTGTATTACTAACTCTACTAGGACAAAAGGTCGACAAACTTTTCTGTGTCGATACACAATTGAAATTTAGTGTATCGAGGTCATGGCTCACTAAGACACTAATGTCGATAAGTCATCATCCAGAAAGGCTAAAAACATGAGTTGAATGAAACAATCATTTTCAATTGAGAAAACCTTTTACGATCAGCAGCCTACCTTGGGGTGACTCTGTGTTTTTGACTTCCTCGTCCGCTTTTTTGGTATCGTCCTGTACTAAAGGAATCTCATATGCGTACGCACCGACGAAGCTTCTCACTTTCTGACTGTCTTGCGGAAAGCTCTGTAAAAGGACAGGGAGAAAACCTTTATTCATCCCATACATCCTTCGTTTTTTTGTAAGACCGATGTCACACTCTGACACTGGAAGTTTAATTTTTTTGTGTTTAACATCTGTTTTCCCTTCGAGAATTCCTATATCTCATATTACGTGAGTAAAACTTTTGATGAAATTTGAGCATGACATACAACTTTGATTAATAGTATGGTTAATACTGAGCGAATAAAACACACCATCGTGTAACTTCTGGTCCTCCCTTTTTCTTGTCAATATCTCATTTGATCTTCTGATTGCAGACTTTGTGCCGGAAAAGTTAGACTTCTCTACCATCCTCTACAATTCCAGCTGATTCCCACAATAATATCTTACCCGTTACAACAGATTTGTGCAGACTTTTTGTTTTTATCACTGTAATTCCTATATCTTCCCTTGAACAGGGTAATGGTATCCATCGTAGTGTGACAAATTGACCTCAAAATGCAGAGTAATTCTTTAGAGCAGTGTGTGTCAAAACTCAAACAGGAAGGGCGGTTGCAAGAGTAATTCTTTAGAGCAGTGTGTGTCAAAACTCAAACAGGAAGGGTGGTTGCAAGAGTAATTCTTTAGATCAGTGTGTCAAAACTCAGACAGGGAGGGTGGTTGCAAGAGTAATTCTTTAGAGCAGTGTGTGTCAAAACTCAGACAGGGAGGGTGGTTGCAAGAGTAATTCCTAAGAGCAGTGTGTGTCCAAACTCAGACAGGGAGGGTGGCTGCAAGAGTAATTCTTTAATGCAGTGTGTGTCAAAACTCAGGCAGGTAGGGTGGTTGCATGCATTCATGCATACCTGCCAGGCTGTGTGTAACATACTATTCATGCGATTTAATTCACATAGCAGGCACTGTAGGCATTCCAAAGGATCATCTCCCGTCTAATTGGTGTTTGAATCAGCTTTCTCATTCCTCTTTTGACATGATGCCGTAAGACGATTTCCGAGATGATTCTCAGAGCAGAGGAAGTGAACCTTACCTTGACCATGGCTCCAGCAATCTCCACCAATAGCAGCTGTTCTGCTGACAGATTGCAAAGTTCCGCTAGCTCTCTCTTCAAGGTTCTGTATTTATCGTCCAGGTTTAACCGGAGTCCGTACTTGAGGGGCACGGAACCATCTATTCTGACGACTGATATGAGACCATGGCAGAGAGAAGAAGAAATTAAAAACCAACCACAATTGTTTTATCAGTTCTCTGTTGTCCAGTTTCTTATAGATAATCTTTAAATAGCAGCTGGTATTGCTCTACTCGAATAAACACTGCATTGTCTTTGGTAGTTGAAAGGTAGCAAGGCATATTTCCTTGCCCAACACAAATCTAGACAAAAAAATCTATAAATTGATTCTTGACATGAAATTTTCAAGCCTGTAGATGTTCCAGCAGTTGGTTACATTTCATTACCAAATTAAGACTATAAGTAGTTAATTTCCTACCAAACACAAGTCTGTTTTAGTAGGTTCATGTACAATTTGCCAGTAGCATTTTCATCTCAGCTGTTACTGGTGTCCAGTCAGCTTTAAGTCAAGTCTTATCATTGGATATTTGTCATATGCAAATTAGGCTAGGCCTAGCTAAATCTGCTATGAGAGTGTGGCAGGTCTAACGTTAGGCTATGATTAAAGACATACAAGCACTAATCTACCAGATGAAGGAACCTGACTTTCTCAAGGTTAAGTAAGCATCTGTTGTGACAACAAACAAAACAACATTTTTGGTGCTATAGAATTTGTCTGTGTGTGGAAAGGCAAGGACAATGCTGGAGATGACTTTACTCACCAATAATTTCAATGTGCATAGAGCTTTCCATGGGGAGGGGTAGAGAAAGGAATGTGAAGGGGTCAAAACGAACACTGGTGTTTCCACAGTGCTTGCAGCGGACTTGAGATTTCAGCAGTCCTTGAAAGAGGTCGACAACCACAGACTGGTTCCTCACCAGATGACTGTCCCAAGCCTTGTAAACGTAAAAAGAGAGAAGTAAAAAGTCAAGAAAGTTTGTGGTACTGGGTCATTCCATACAGAGGGTACATCTCGTAACAACTTTAAGTGTTCCTGTTACATTCCTGCGATTATTGCAACTTCTATTTAGCAGTCAAATTGATTCGGCAAATTGGATAGTTCCTTAAACCTCGGGTAAAAATCTTGCGACAAGATGACGTTTCAAATGCAATCACAAAAGTTCTAGTCTGTGAACAGAACACAAACATAAACTATCACAACGTTTGTTGCCTTATTGATAGAATAACCAGTATAAAATATAATAACAGTGTGTTTTGTCAATAATAAAAAAAAAACACTTGTGTGATAGGATATCAACAAAGGCCATTTTTGGTGACATATCAAAATTCAATCACAACATTTTTTAAACCTGTTGAGATTTCTATGAGACCAAAAACTTCACTATGACAACAATGGCATTAGTAACCTGTCCATATTGTTTCTACCAATAATTTCTACCAACTGTGGTAGAGTAACAACTGGAACATTTGCCTGTACAACCCTAGAAATTTTAAGTTGACACGAACTTCCAAGCAACTGTACCATGCAGTGTCACGCCTGACAGATCTATCCTGAACTGAAAATCATCGTCATGGAAGCAGTTGCCACGGAAGCAGTCGCCATAAACTAGAATTGCAGAACTGTGTCTCCGATTACATTCATTGTTTACTCACTTCTTTGGCGACTTCCTCGTCGGGCCTTCCATCGCTATCCTTCAGTTCTACATATTTCTTTTGGCGGACCCTGTTGAGGTCCTCGTGAAGTCCGTCCAACAGAAAAGACAATAGTTCCTGAGAGTCGTGTTGTTGGGAGTCATTGAATGTTCGTGAATATTTGGCAATAGTCCACTGC